>JAJTUP010000125.1:0-131482 GCA_021399435.1 Diaporthe sp. PMI_573
GCTGCGGCTAAGATCGTGAGCACAGCGGTGGGTAAGTTTAGCCGTAGACCTGTTGATGAGGGGGATTCTCACCATTGTGGCTATCACCAGAGCCAGCAACACCAACACCACCTCTGCGATCACGATTGCGATCGAATCCGAAGCCCTCAAGTCGTGCCAGCAGCCCTATCGAGCCCGTTATGCCATCCAAGAAAAAGCCGTCCCGGAAGGCTAAGCCAGCAGTCCAGCCCTCGCCGAAGAAGCCCTCGCCGAAGAAGCCCTCGCCGAAGAAGCCCTCGCCGAAGAAGCGGACTACTAAGATCACCGTGACGAAGATCGGGGCTAACGGGAAGAGAAGGGTAAAGATAGTATCCCCATCATCAGCCGCAGCCGCGGCTAGGGAAGAGGGTCTCGCGAACGAGGCTGAAGTGCGCCCATCCCCAGTTCCAGCAGCAGTTATCGAGGTGGCAGGCTCCCAGTCGCCCCCAGAAGATCCGTTCTCAGAGGCTGACAAAGAGCCAATATATCCCCCATCATCACCTGTTGCCGATAGGTCTGAGTGGGAGGTCGTTCACGAGCCGTTGAAGGCATATATCAAACCTTTCTGTGCCCGATACGAAGAACGCACGCGCGGTACCAAGAGGCTGTTTGATGAGGTTGATGAGGCTGGCGGGAGGAGCCAGCAAGCAGCGCGCGCAGTTAAGCCAGTTGGTGATAGCGGCTATCAAGAGGCTCGAGATGTACAGCTTCGCGATCTTCCGTTTCGACCCTCGTCTCCTTTAGCTGCTGCAGGGCCATCATCACCGATATCCTCGCCCTCGCCGTCACCGCGGCCATCCTCTGTATTATTGTGGGAGCCAGAGCCTTCCTCGCAATGCGAGCCACTCCGCCTCTCGCAGCTTCATGGGGACACGCTATCAGATCCGCAGCAGCTGTCTTCATCGTCGGCCTCGAGCGAGAGGGAAAGCAGTGGCGATATATCAGAGGCGATTGACCTGTTAGATAGGTCGTCAACAGCGTCAGCAGATTCGAGAACTGATGATCTAAAGCTTAGCTCAGAGGATTTTGAGGAGGAAGAGTAGCAGGGAGAAGGTGTTGGAAGTTTTGCAGGTTCCCCTCAACTGCAGGGATGACAGGGCTGTAAAACAGGGCGATGAGGCCACCAAAGGTGGCCATGCATTGGGCTAAATTGTAGGCGAACACAGGGCACAACACAAGGCTAAACGCAAGGCAGATTAGTGCGGCAGAGCCGCACAAAGACGCCCTGCACATAGCTATATGATGAAGCTGCTTTTCATGTATTATTGAGAACAAGCAACATACATGCAACATCGCATTTTGGAAGAATTGACACATCTTCATCATTGCACCCAACAAACCTGTTTCCTGTGCTATCTCACAACAGAAGGTAGCGATAGCTGTATTTCGTGCCAAATTAATTAGCAGTCAGTATTTAAGCTCAAGACCGTTTGTTCTGTAACAAGATACGATTTCACGATATTATTCTAGCTGTAGCCTCTATATAAACAGAGTTATCAACCCAAACAGCTGATCTTATGAACTACCTTCCTTCTGTTAGCACCTTATACAGTTCCTTCAACCGCAGCTTCCTTCGAAATTAACCCTCGCAGCACAGAAATGCCCCCTGATTGCCTTCCTTCTAGCACTGACAGCCCACGCTGTGCCCTCTAGGAACGCCATAAACTCCTCACAAGAATTCGAGTCGCCATACTTCTCGCGGTACGTTTTCTTCAGCAAAGCTTTGAAGTCCTTGAAGAAGGCTTCTATAGGGTTCAGATCAGGAGAATATGGCGGCAGATATATCAATAGAACGCCCGCTGCATCACAAAGATCCTTCAGCTGTTGGCAATGGTGCCACGAGGCGTTGTCTAGTATGAGGACTGATCGTGGGCCAGGGAAACGAGTACATTTGGGCAGCACGCGATCACGAATCCACACCACGAACCCATCAAGACTAGATTGCCCTGGGTATACGAAGGCATCAAGCAGTCCGTCGATCGCGAGGGCAGGGAGGAGGTGATACCTCTGCCCTCGTTCTAGCCGAGATCTCATCTCTAGTGTTGAGCCCAACGGTGCCCAGCCATATCTTCGAGCGCCATCTCTTTTATCACAACCACTCTCGTCAAGGTACACCAGCTGGTCTGGTCTATATTGTTGGAGGTCTTCAATCCAGCTCTCGCGGAGGTCTTCATTGCGCTGGGCGGCAATCAGGCGCATCGTCTTGTTAGACCACCCGATGGCCTTGAGGTGGCGCGAAACGGTAGATCTCGAGATCTCGAGATCGTGTTCCCAGTATAGGAAATCGCAGATTTCTTGAAGGTCAGAGTCGGGCTTGTGGGTTAGGAACTCCTTGGTCCTCTGTTGCACAGCTGTTAGCTAACGTACGTATAAGCAGGGCAACGAGAAATAACGAACCTCCTCGTGATACGGCTTCATCAGCTGTCTGCCAGCATACGATTGCTTCACCTCTAGGCTTCCTGTGATGGCCCATTTCTTCCGGTTGCGCTGGGCGCTGCGGCGAGAGCATCCGCTATATTCAGCGATAGCCTCGTTATCAACGCCGCCCTGCAGCAGCAGTTCCATCTTAGCCCGCTGCCAGTGCGAGAGATGTACACCATGAAGAGGCATAACGGGCACAACACCAGAATAACAAAGTTCACGATGATTTTGATGATCAAGAGGCTGACCGAGGGGGATCTGGTCAACACGGAATCACGCTTTTTTTTGCCTGTGGCCCGTGCCACCCGGATCCCTGCCGGTCGCGACTCACGGATTGCAACGGACAGCATATAGAGAGTAGTAAAAGATCAGCGTTGAAGGCGGTGAGAAGATAAGACTCGTTCCAGGAAAACATTATAGCGATCTCACCAAACTTCCAAAATTTTAGAGCAACTCTATACAATGGCCGCAAGCCAATCTCTGATGGCCGACTCGGTTGTGAATGCGTCCAGGGCTATACAATTCGCATACAAAGGTCGAAGCCTACTGAGCTATCCAAATCTCGAGGCGCATAGTCCATCCTTCGACGCGAACGGGCAACAAGTCTGCCCCAATAACACAATTGCCACTTCGACCGACAGACCGCTGCCCGTTCCTTCTCCCATCTCGACCGCTGTCTCCACCAGCCTTTCAGAATGCGCAACCAAACATAACACGTCAGCAGTGAAGCCGGCATCAATGGCATCTCCGTCGACGCACAACCTGGACAAACAGGTGGCTCAGCTTTGCCGGAGTAACAGTCCTCAGCATTCGCCTCCCACGACGTGGGCCACTCCCGCAACAAACACCATTGCGTCAGCATCGAAGCAGGCGAAAAGCCACACAAATTTCCAAGAGCCGAGCCCAAGCACCGTCTTTCATGCGGCTCAGTCCGTGGCGGGATGTCTACCCCATGTTCAGAGCCGAAGCCACAATATTGATAACTGGGAGCAACGTCTTGTCGGCCCCGAAGTTCAACAGACCTCTGCTGTAAGCTCAATTCCACCCTTCAACTTCTGCTCATCGACTGGCCCTCTTTATTCCCCTTTCTTTACGTCCGGCAGCGCTACCCAATCAATTAACCATCACGTCTCCTTCGTTTGCGTACATATAAGCTGAATGCAAACCAGCCGGATGCAAGTGTACATTATGCTGGCTCGGCCGCTACCAGGTGCCAGGTGCATAACGACATCACACCATCTGTCTCCGTTGCACAGTTCGAAGCATTCAACGCGATGACTGCTGCTGATATTGATGCGCTAGGCCCATTTTTGTTGTCGAAAGCTAGCAATGCCTTTCTCGACGCGGCGCTTGAGCGTCGCTTGAAGTCCATCAACTCCAAGCGCCTTGTCAATGCTCTCGCCAGAGCTGAGCGCCTTGGGTTTGAACCGAGCGACGCCTTTTCCGACGAGGATGAGCGGACTGCTTGTGAAACAGCTGCTCACATAGCTCACCCGACTCGCCCGCAATCGACGGCTCAGCCAATTTCTCAGCCTGGTTTATTACGTGCATCGGCCTTGCACTGCAAAGTCTGTTTCCGCAGATTTGGTGAGCTTTCTGTGCATGAATATCACATCAAAAAAAGGGTCTGTGTGCGCATGCCTGCTTCGCCTAGTAGTTTCAAGTTCTTTTGTGAGCACTGTGGCGAGGGTTTCACTACCGTCATGGAACACCAGTATCATAATACGAACAAGATCTGCTCAGGTTTCGGCGGTGTTATTGAGGCGGAATCGGTGCCGACTGCTTCTATGGCAATCGCGCCAAAGAACAACGGGTCTCCTCCCGTCAGGCCAACATCGTCGTCCATGCCGTCACTTAAGTCCACGCCAAAATCTGCATCAGTACGGACTGAAGTCCAGTCGTCCTATTCGGGAGAAAATTTTCGGTTAACAGCACCAGAACGTCCCGCAACCACAACTGTAAGCAGTTCGACTGATGAAATAGGAACAATATGGTCAAGTGTAAACCGTCTTGA
The DNA here is from genome assembly GCA_021399435.1 of Diaporthe sp. PMI_573. Taxonomy (NCBI): domain Eukaryota; kingdom Fungi; phylum Ascomycota; class Sordariomycetes; order Diaporthales; family Diaporthaceae; genus Diaporthe; species Diaporthe sp. PMI_573. Next base: position 4,454 of record JAJTUP010000125.1, read on the forward strand.
TGCTCCTCCTCTCCGGAGTTCAATCATGGCATCGGCGGGACCGATGATCCTCGACGGTTTACGACGCGGAACTTTGCCCACGGGAGTTTCGCTGACCAGCGATAGGAGACAATATCCCGGCCTCCATGTAGCTCCCGACACCAAGAGAGCGGCATATTCTGGGACAATTGGCCCGTTCGATGGTACAAATCGTCAAGCTTTTAGTCGCCCTTCTATCGCCATTGAAGAACCTAAGGACGCTGTCGCAATGAGGCGAGCGCGGAACAGGGTCGCTGTTCGCGAATCTCGAGCGCGCAAGGTGCGCGCATTCAAGGCGCTGGAGGAAAAGATCAGGGAATTAGAAGCTGACCGCGACCAATGGAGGCAGGTAGTTGTTAGCGGTCAATTGCGGTGAGAAATGGTCAAGGACCGCACCCACACCATAGTTACTGTGTTCAGGGCAAGCAGGATTCACAGGGTCTGTGAAGTCTGTTATGTGTTCAGGTTAGCCAATCGTATCCATATACTCTCTTTTATATCGGCAGAGTGTGAAATGTAAGAGGGAAGAGAAGGAGGATAACTTTACTCCAACCCTGGGACAGGTTTTGAAGAAGCTCTTGCACAGCGAAGGTGCTACGAAGTGGGAGATTGCGCCGGACGATGCTGCCGAGTGCGTTGTGCGGCTCCTTTCTACCGGCTGAATAGGATATATATCAGAATTACAAGCCTCGGCAGGGATTTTCGTCATCAAAAACAGTAGGATTTCGGATGTAAAGTATCATCTGAGCCGGAAGAATAAACAGCCGTCTTCATAATATTGCTAACGATGCTGGGCCACGTTCGAAGGTAAAGCTCATAAATATGCGCGTCTCAGTGATGAGTCCGGTCAGAGATGCAAATATAAGGACACGAAAAACGAGAATTTGGTACATTAGTCCCAGCCTCTTCCCTTTCCACTCTCACCATCTGGATCCGTTCTATGCGGAATGCTGGGCATTGGGTCTGCTTGTGGAAAGAAGTATGGATGACAAACTGGCAGTTCGCTGCCATGGCTACGCGTTTGTGCCGGAAGCACTGGAGCGCCGTATCCACCGACAATTTGGTATCAAAAGATTGGAATCGTCACGAGGAAGATGAAGGTCAGCCGTTGCGGGCAATTCTCAAACACTATATGGTTTACAATTTAGTCCGCGGCCGGAGAAAGCGTTCAGAGATGAAAGACAACATCATCAACTGAAATGAATTGGGGATTTATGACATGGACATTCGAGAGGATAACTACTGCAGTGGCCGACTCTTTGACTTTAGCCTTGCCATTACTTCACCTCATATAAGCCTATCTCTAAGAGTACGACCAAAGACAAATATAGAAGGGGATATAAGATAGGATCTCGACGCATTCCAGGAATTTGAGGCAAGAGAGAGGAAAAGAAGAAGGAATGAAGAGGCGTCTGAGCGGGCTCGGGGTCTGAGGAGAGAACTACGCCAGCGCGACGGGTCCTGTGGATCACCAGACAGAAACAGATGAGCATAAAGGGCCTGGGCGTGGCTGACAACCCCTTTTTGGCGCCCACTGCGCCAGCAGTGGGCGCACTCGAGCGAGCGGCTCACGGGTATTCTATTCAAACAGTAATCACACGTGCTACAAATTTGACCAATCAGAATAGGGCTGATGCCTCCTGATTATCTAACCTACCTAGGACTGCTTGACTTGCCACTTAGGTAAAGAGCGCTTCAAAACAACCAAAAACAAAGAAACTCAGGGACCCTGCTTCGTCTTCAACGCTACAATTCTGCTAACTCTATATCAGTACAATCGCAATAGATCCAGCGAGATGAATGAGGTATGTGATAAATTCCAACCCCGACTAAATCTTTGCTCTTCAAGCCACCTATTTGTCCAGCATTGCCTTTCTGCCCACTGCGACCGTGATAACTTTCCTGAATCATTCCTGGCGTGACATCTAGGTCTTTAGGTTGCTAATCATTGTCCGCCAATCTATAGCGCGAGAGGTACGATTGTCTGATGAACACAACTGTCGCCTAGATCCCCACCACTCATTTCTAATACATCGTTAACAGCAAGACTTTTGTCGCCCGACTTTGCGATCAGGCCGGGCGTTACAATGATATGGTCTCCTGCATGAATGATATTGCTCGTCTCAGCGGTGAGCTAAACAGCGACGAGCGGGAGCTGTTTTCTGTTGCCACCAAGAACGCAGTTGGTACTCTACGTGCCTCTTGGCGCATGATCTCTTCCATGCAGCAGAAGGAGGAGTCCAGTGGCCCCCAGAGTCGCGGTTCCACTGCTAGGGATTACCGTTACAAGATCGAGCTGGAGCTCGAGAGGTTCTGCCAGGATGTCCTTGATATTTTGGATAACCTTCTTATCCCTAACGCCACCTCTGGCGAGTTTGAGGTCTTTTACTGCAGGATGTTAGTCTGCCTTCTTCGAAGTCTTTTCAGAGCAGTCAGTTATACGTTTCGGTTGACTTTCCGTATAAATAGGAAGGGCGACTACCACCGTTATCTTGCTGAGATCGCCTCGGGTGAGAAGCGCAGCAGCGCCATTGCTGCTGCCGATGAGGCCTACAAGGTGGGAGCGTGCACATCACTGATTCATATGGACAGTCCACTCACCATCGAATTTCCAGAATGCAACCGATGTTGCACAGGTCGAGCTGAAACCCACTCACTCTACCCGCCTGGGACTGGCACTCAACTTCTCTGTATTCCAATACGAAATTCAGAACACCCCGGACCCTGCGTGCCACCTCGCTAAGCAGGCTATCCACGATGCCATGGTCAACCTCGATCATCTTTCCGAGGAATCCTACCGGAACACCACTCTTATCTTACAGCTTCTCCGGGACAACCTTGATCTGTGGGCCTCGTCCGATACTGGCGATGGCGAGGCTGAGGCAGCAGGTATTTGTGAAGGCGCCAAAGAAAGATAGCATTGGACAGCAGTGTCTCAATACTGCTGGGTCACGACAAGGAAAGAGTCGCAGTCGGCGGGGCGGTCTAATAGGCATATATAAAACATTGGTGACGCAGAAGAAACGCATCAAGGACAAAAGGGAGCAGGGCAACAGATCCCTTGCCATAACCTCGATCAAGCCTTTTAGCCGTTGTCTCGGTCTCTTCGTGACCCCCAAAGTCCTCGAATCGCGTGCAGCATGCTCAGACGTTCACCTGTAAGGTATTTTCTGCTGCAGAAAACTCCCCGTTTTTGTCTTTTAAGATATGTAATAAAAGAAATATTGCACGTACACAATCTGCTTCGAGAGAAATGACGAACTCAGCCGGGCCTGGCTACCGGACACATTTCACACTGCCCAACGATCAGACCTCTTCATCGCATCGATATCAAACGCCCCAAACTCTTCGATAACCCCGTCTAGGAACCTCTCCCACCGATCATTGCACACCCGCCGCACGTCCTGCTGCTCGACGCGTGACTGGCCTCTCCGGGGCCTCCTCTGGACTGAGAGGCTATTCCCGTCCGACTGGTTTTCCAGTGACAATGTTGAGGATGATGAAAGGGGCTTTGAACTTGACATACTCTTTATTTAGATTGAAGCAGTATTGGTGATTCTGCAAGCGGAAACGTGGTAATTTGAATGACATGTCATCAAAAATCAGCCTTTTAACACAGATTGCACAACAACCAGACCTCCAAATTTAACACGAAAAGAAGCAATACATAGCTTGAAATGCCCTCTTTCTTTTGGTAATGGGCTCAATTGAATTAGATCAATATTCGTTTAGGAATGTCTAATATGATGGTCAAATGACAATGTGTATACAATTTGAGTGTGTGTATCCCGCCATTTGCAACCGCTCTCGTATCAATACAAGCGCCCCGTTACCTACTTATGTGAGTGCAAACTCGAGCACCAATACCAAGGCGTCCAAGCTGGTGTCAGACGGCATGTTGACCTCCAACGAGCAAGGCCACCACGAGCCAATCTACAAGCAACAAGAAACATTTCAGGAGTCCAGTCCCTACCAGCCCACCCGAGCGCACTCAGTGCAAAGCGTCGGCAGCGGAGCAAATTGCTCCATGGAAGACCTCGCCAATGTTTCGTCGGCGAGCGGCAGCATGCCACAGGCACCGGACCAGTCCATGTCCGACTCTAAAACGGCCTCGCCACTATTGACCGCTGCCTCGTTGGTCCCGGAGTCAAACGCTGAAAACTGACAACGGTCGTGCCCAGGAAAGCTCCATGCATCGCATCATCATGGCTTCTGATGCAATGGGAATGGGTATTAATAACCCAGATATCAAGCAGGTAGTGCAGTGGAAACAACCCTCTACATTGTGTGCATTGTGGCAGCGAGCGGGTCGAGCTGCGAGAGACAGTAGCATGACAGGAAATTTCATCTGGTTCGTGGAATCCTGGTGCTTTATATCTCCTGGGACTAACTCCCAAGGAGCTTCACGGTTGAATAACTCGGCACGTCAACCACTACCTAGAGAACTGGCTGATGTGATCAACAGCGGGTTGTGCATTCGAAGAAGCATCCCAGAGTTCTTTGGAGAAGATGCTGCTGCCTATTCGCACCCCTCTGGCCCACAGTCCTGTTGCTCTCTCTGTCGAGGAGATCAATCTGAGTTACGGATTAGCCATACGGTGAAGCGTTCCATGAAGAGCCTGGTATCACAGAAGCACAACCCCAATATTGACGTGGATTGATGGATTCCCTACCCTGGCTTGCCCGTACTAAGTGCTTAAACTCGTCACCAAAAACATGGTCAGCGACTGTTTTTTTTGGTGTTTTCGACTACCCATCGCTTGGGTTGAGTTGTGTGGCGCCTGGGAGACCCAAGGTGCAGGCAGCGCTGGGGAGCCTGGTCGTGCTGTTGGTGTTTGAATCTTGATATCCAGCTTCGAAAGTACAGCTTCTCGGTCGAATGGAAGAAAGGGTGGAAGCTGAAGCCTTGTCAATAAGATCCCCAAAACGCCTCAGAGGCCTCCACGGAAGCCTAGATGTTATTAGTTGGAAATTCATTAAGAATTAGAAAGGTATAAGACGGTCCGTCGTCTCCATCTCACTCACTGATTTGACCTCATTCACTTCCATCTTCCGCGTGGCCCCCAGGAAGTAACACTGTGTCGGCTGACCGTTTTGTCATCAATTGCCAACGAAAAAGTCAGACCACTATCGTATTGACAGCCTGCTATGACATGCGGGTATCGCAAGACCGAGAAGCTATGTGTACCTGGCAGGTGCCCGTCGATGACAATCTCGACATGTTCCAAGCCATTATCAACGAAGACACTCAAGGTATTTAACTAACAGCCCTAGTATCCTGTGTATACTAACCTCTATATTAGAACCTTGCTGGCTATTGCGCGTGATTGAAATTGACAGCGATGGAAAACCTTTATTCTGTTTTGGTGCTAGTGTACTGGCCTGGTCAGACACACTGCCCCCTGAACCCAGCAACCCAAGTTATGACTTCATAGTAAATGAGGGAATAAAATGGAAGTTTCCACCTGAGTGGGATGTGAGCCACATAGTGGACTTCAAAGAGCTAGAGCTTGGGTGGCAGATCGAGGTCGCCCTATATGCTCACCTGAATTTGGAGCAGCTGGGCGATTTCGTAGCCCAACGAGAAGGAGTGCAGGCCTGAGTGGGAAACCCTGCCCAGAAGCAATGTAGAAACGAACGCCCGCGGGGTCGTGGGAGGGAGATCAGAGCGGAGAAGAGCCAAAAAAATAAGGAGGCGGCTCAACCAAATACTTAAGGCTGCGTCATTGTACACTATTTTTCAATGCAATCCCTATGTTTAAGACAGGGTAGACCGAAACGAGTGTCCGCCAATGGGTGTTTATAAAAGAAAGACTAAGCCTTGACCTAATGCGCCAACTGTGGTTGACAAGGAACTCAATAATTCTGTCAGGGTGGAGGGTCGCGAGTAGAGTGAACAGGTACACGCAGCGTAGACGCAGAGGATTCAGTGTTTCCCTCGTTTTTTCGTGTGACGGTTTCGAGTCCGGCCCTCACGCTCGACTGTACATTGCCCGTGCTCAGCGAACTGATTGAGGAATTGATAGAAGTAAGACCAAGTCGAAGCGGTGGATGCCAATTCTTGGGAAGGCTACTTTTCTCATTGCCTTCTTTAAGAAAGCCAAATTGCAGTTGTCAAGGCTTCGCATTCATCAGCAGGAATGCTACGGGCAGCGCAAGGCGTTCATTACTGCTGCAATCACACGCTGGGGAACACAACTTGCTGCTGTTAAGTCTGTGTTTGACAACAAAGACGCCCTTCGAGCTTTCGCACGCGATCCAGTTATTCTCAACGGAATGACGCAGGTAATTGTCAAAGAGGAGGAACAAGTGACACAGTCAAGTCTACATCAGGTGATATCATATATCAATGATGTCGAATTTTGGGCCAATCTGGAAATGTTATTCAAAGTTCTTCAGCCGATTGGCCATGCCCAAGCCAACTCAGAACGCGACCGCGCGGGTCTTGGCGAGGTTATTCCACGTTGGCTATCCATTCAGGCTTCATGGGACGCATTGGAAAAGGCTGGTCAAGACCCACTAATAAACCACCAAGAACTGAAAGCGTTACGAAAGCAACGGTTTGACGCGCAAACGGACGACATACACTACATGGCCTTTGCTTTGGACCCTGCCACTACCGACCCGAAGCACCATTTGTTGACCACAGACATTGTCAGAAGAGCACACAACTTTCTTGAGGACAACACCAACGCCGAGGAATACGGCAATATCTTCCGGGAGTTTTGTCAATTTAGGGCTCGGGAGGGCAACCTCTTTGGCCCAGGAAGTCGCATATACAGAGCAGCATCCGAGGGAACTCCACACCACCAACACGTCCTTGACAGTTGGCGGTATCTTCATTCTATGAATGTATCACTCGCTGCATTGGCCAAACGAGTCCTGGGCGCTTTGGCTAATTCCGTACCTTCTGAGAGATCTTTTTCCACGATCAATTTCCTCCACAACAAGATTCGCAATCGTCTTACTGTCACTAGCACCAATAAATTGACATTCATATATATGAATAGTCGGGTGTTAAGAAGACTTGAGACGGCCCAAGAGACACCTTGGAGAATGCCGAGCGGCCAATCCTGGGAGACGGCTGACGTGAAGTTGCTCTTAGAGCTCGAGGACGACTTCCAGGACTGCATTTTTGTAGATGCAGGCACGGACGCAGAGACAGAGTCTGTTTATTCACGTTGAAATGTAAATAGGTTGGCTTTCGAGATATATAATATTATCGTATTGAAGTAGCAAGTCTGGGAGTTTTGGCGAAGAAACGAGCACGGAGCCGTTGCACGGGGGTATGGACCTCTTGTACCCGCACAGCCAATTTTGGTGTGATCGGTACCTCATCCCCGACGAATACCAATGACACCAGACTGTATGTGCGTATATCATTCCACCGACGCCGTTTCGTAGTCACCAAATAGTACTTGGAAGCACGTGATAAATGACGCGTCATAAACCTCGGGTTTATGACCGTCATTTACCTAGGGGTTTTGGTAATTTACCTCCTGGTAATTTACCTCGAGGCATCCCTATCCGAGAGGAGGATCATTCACGACTCGCTTCAGAACAAGTGCTTGCAAGTGCCCACCTCTCTGACCGGCGGATCAAGGAGGCAATAAAGATGTTTGAGCATGTAGTTGAGGTTGACAAGAGGACACTGCGAGAGGAGGATGATTCCCGACTCGCTTCAGAACACTCACTCGCAAGGGCTTACCTCTCTGACCGGCGGATCGAAGAGGCGATTGAGATGCGAGAATCTTCCTCGTCAGAGGAGGTCCGCACACCGCTTATTTGTTCATGGTCGTGGAATTCCTCAGGGTGATGGCTGAAGGCAAAGAGAAGGAGACTGTGGCGGGTGCGAGTGGTGAGAGACTTCATTCTTGATGTGATAGCACTCGCTGATCGCTCATCAAGCCGTTTCGAGACCGACTAGTTGAGGTTAGTTTTGCGCACTAAGGATGATTCTGTGACGCGTCTTACCTTTAGCCTCGACAGACTGAACAGTGGTGTCTTGTTGAATGTAGGTGCTACTCCCAGTCTGCGAACCGGCATACCATGATGGGTGGATATCACTATGATTATTGATCTGGCCTCCCGCGGCAGTCGTGCGGCAGCATAATCCGTCGCACTCCATCGTACTGGTCCATGATCCAGAGATAGAGCAATGCCCATCGGAGGTTGCGGTGGCAAGTAAAAGCATGGATGGAGAAGGCGGTTCCGGGAACTTAGTCTGTGTACTGGAGAGAACTTTAATAGGTAGTGAGAATGGGCAGCCCTTACCCACTTCGGCTTATGGTGTCGCGGCCAATGTTTGAATAGAGCAAGTTGACTGGTTTTCTGACTATAGAAATGAAAACAGAGATTCGCATAACCATTAATGGAGGGTACACAACTTTTCATAACTAAACAGGCTGCAACCAATCAGAGTTGGTATAATGAGGGCATAGACGCTTTCTTTTCCCTTTCATCTTGCTCTTCATCTCCTCCAGCAGAATAGCAGCACCTACGTTGTGCCTAATCCTGCTCAAACCAGACGTTTTGACGTGCCGCCTCAAGTGACTACGGAAATTGTCCAGTCTACCGAAAATTTTGGGAGTCTCGCAAAATTGACAACGCCATATTTCCGGATTTTGGGAATGAGCCCTAGGGTTGCGCATCAGCTTCTGTATGTCCGCCACACCTCTGGATATCAACGGGACCGACTCATTGTAATGCCTCTTTAGATGTTCGCGCCTTAGGTAGCTTTTCCCGTTACACTCAGGGTATTCGCATCTGTATGCGTTGGCTGCGGTCTTAGGGGCCGTACATGTTGCCACCTTTGCCTTCAGAGTGCGAGCCTCGTTGTAGTCGACCGTCGTCGTGCTTGTGCTGTGAGGGTTGCTAGAAGTATCAAGCAAGTGTGATGTCTCAAGCTTGATCGGGTGCTACTACTCTAAGAGTAGAGAATCAAATGTATATCCTCTTCTTGCGCCAAACACTTATAAATCTCATAGACATCGTTGATTATATAAGTTCTAACCATGTCAGCTGATACTCTTAACGTACCTCCCAAAAACCGCGATACTGAAGGCGGACTTTTCAAATGGGCCGGTAATGACCACGATGCGAGCGAACGACCCAAGTTATATAATATCCTGTTCCAAGCAAAGTCTTTCAGAAGCTGCACCAGAACCCTAAACATGATTTGGGATAGGGACTCGCTAGCCGTGGCTCTAAATGACACCCCCGAAGCTTACAGAATACAAGTCTTAAGACAACTTCGAACTCGCAATCGTCGTGCATATGAGGAAATTGCTAGCAGGCTCTCAAAACTTCAAGAAGCTGTCTACAAAAACAAGCTTGACCTAACTTTTCTCTATCCCCGCATTGCAACAAAGAACTTTATGGCAACATTGCCCCATGAAGCACACCAATGCTATGAGTGCAAAAAGGAGTTCAAGGAGTTTTCAGACATCATCTGGAGTCCATGCAACAGGCATGTCCAATGTACTGAGTGCTGGCGCAGTATTATTGATAGGGCGCCAGCTAGCCCATACAATCCTTGGGGCTGCGTATGTGGCCCCAAATTGATATATGGTCACTCAAATTAGATGTCGCACACCTGGCCGACGAGGCAGATCATCTACCCTATTGACGTTCAATATCGGCCATGAGTCTAGGCCTGATGAATTGTATGATCTGAGAGATGACTTAAAGACTGGAAATCTCGACTTACTAAAGCTCGGCGACTTCTAATTGCTAATCCTGTCAGAAAATGCAGACTTCATCGAGGCTTAGCAGGCGAAGAAGGCAATGTTTGTCAAGGTGATGTGTAACAGTGTGATGGAAATGCAATCCCATGGGATCGGACGTCTTTCGTCTAGTGCTTACTTTGCTAGGGTTTTGATTTGCCCCTAACCTATACTTTGTCTTTCATTAACGTTATTCTCTTTTTTCTTTCTGCATAATTTCTCTTGTTACGTATAGTCAACTTCCTGAAGCAAGTAGAGGAACAAAAAGAAAGTACTAGTTTGAACCGCGGAATGAAATAACGTGGAATTGCCGTGCCCAACGTTTCGATGCGGGATCACCGACGCGCCGATTCTGTCATTCCTTCTTTCGCATTCCATGATTGACTATTAAGATGGAGTTTTCTACTTTGAAAAGTCCTTTACGGATTTTCTTGGCATGAGTACTTATGTCTACCGTAATGTCCTTTCCCCATTATTCTTCACAATCGGTACGGAGGACCAGGCAAATATAAAGTCCTCACAATTTTCAAGCCATGCTGAATAAGAAGCTTTGGTATGGTGCATGCCTTGCTTCAGTTCCTACTCATGCACGAAGTGGTGCTCCCACACAAGACGTGTAATGCAGACACACAAGGCGCTTGATTGTTAAAATAGCCCTAACGAGGAACAGGAAACTTTCTAGTCCGCCAAATATGTCTCAGATTTACATTTCTGATGACATTCACGAGGATGTTGAAGCATTCGCGCGGCAAGAAGTGGTTGACTTGGACGACAAGACGCCAGCTGGCGGTACGTTGGTGCAGAATTGGATTTCATACTGTGCGCACAGACATGGGTTGAGGGCATTCCCAGCGTCCTTCTCGCCGCCCAACATATCGCGAAGCTCCATGAATTTTCTGTTGGGGTTGGGGATAGCCTTTCGTTTCTTGGCCTTCATGCGCTCAACTTGAGCCTCAAGCTCTGGAATCCTCTCGTGTGCGAGGGCCAATTCGGCTTGTTCGGCATCAAATGCGATGGCTATCTTCCTGAATTCGAGTCGATCTGATGCCGTAGATTGGGGGTCAGCGAGGTCCATGATATGTGGCCCAGATTTGGGCACCTCATCGTCAGAAACCGGCTCTCTTTGAGCACGGCGTTTCTCCTTGTCAGCTTGAATTTCTGGGTGTATCAAGGCTTGGCATACAGATGATGTCGCCGTTCTGTGTAGAGCTCAGTCCGGCACTCTCCTGGCCCTGAGAGATAGAAGCTTGGACATAGGAGGGGGCTCACCATATCACGTAAGCCTCTCCATTTGGCGCACCAGCAGGGACTAGGAATTCATTTCTCTGTCGCTCGAAACACCCTCCCTGATCAAAGATAAATGTGACAGGGTTAAACTCTGGACTGGAAAAGAAGAGATGTGCTTGGCACTTGTTCCAGAACGGGTGATCGTACCTAAATCTAGATGAGTTCAGTGATGGACTAGGAGGGAATCAATCACAACTTACACTGCCGAGACGGTAGATATACCAGCAATTAGGGGTAGCTGAGGTGTTGTTAAACAAAGAGTTCCGAGAACATTACCTGTAGCTAATGTCGTGGTACTCATGGTTGCGGTCGACAGCAATGGTGTAATAGTCTTGACAAGATCGAAACACACGACAATGGAATTCAAAAGCAATTTCAAAGGGTAGGAGAGTAAGTATAAATAGGATACCATTAGTTAGTCCTAACTTCAAAGCTTATTTAAGAAGACCGGTCTTGGTTAAGAGCCTACCCTTCTCTAAATAATTCCTAGCAACACAAGTGGCAGGATATTCCCTCCAACAATTTCATCCTCCACGATGTATCCTGAAGAAATGGCGAGGCTTAACGAGACGAATACGTCTGTGAATGAAGCTAAGGAAGCCAAATCGAAGGCTGCATATCTCAAAGAACTAGTTCACAGGGCGATGCACCGAGCCGTTGGCAAGTTAAAAGCATCTTGTAAAGTTTCAACATTTTCTCCATCAATCGATGGTTCAGAAGATCACAAGAAAATTAATGCGCGCTATTGTGAGAGAGAGTGTGAAGCTTGTCGACCGCGCAACATCGCGGTGTCTACTGGGCAGCAGCATGGAAAACAGTCTTCATGCTCTATAATTGATGAGGCAGCCTCTGATGTCGATGTTTTTAGGTTAGTAGACATCGGAAAACGGATGTCTGAGGAAGAGCTCGAATTTTGGGATCCGCTTGAAATTTCTGCACCCCTCATGAGACCATATAACAATCCTCGGGGCACGCAGGACTCGCTGAGTCCAGAAGCAGCGAAATTTTACTTTCCACGCGGATTACAACCAGTGACTCCGATAGAGTGGCCTGCCGCTAATTGAACGGGAGACTCTGTGGATGATGCTTGTCGTGAGGTCGTGGCAAGTTAAGGAGAAGACTTCGGATGCTTGATCTGTTGGGATCGGCTCCTGGGGCTTGGAAAGGGCTTCGGTTCTCTCGATATGTCACAAAATTGGCCACCTAGGGGGCTTGTACGCTGGATAATGGGAACTGTTGGTGGAGAGGTTTCAGAACTTAGTGAAGCACCGGCCTCAGAAGATTCAGTCGTGCTAGCAGCGGATATCGATCTTGGAGATATCATCACGGGCGAGTTACTTAGCACGGGTGATTCCATCATATACGGTTGACAGTTTCGTTTGCAGTAAAATGGGTAATGTTTAAGATAAATAAATAACATCTGAGCAATCACGTCGAAAGCAGGATAGCCTTTCAGCTCCGGGACCGACGCATATTTATAGAAACGAAACCTGTTTTGAGTTGCATCAAATAACCAAACAGTCAATGCAGTCACTTGATTGAAAGAAAGCCTCTTCGTACGGCGTAAATTGTATGCATTGTACTTTACTCCAACACCTTTTACGACATTGATGAGTACTGTTCTTCTACGGTGTTGTCTGATCATTATTAATATATGGCAGACTTGGGGCGTGGGCTCTGGGGAATTGCATTACAGGCTTCCTGCACTTCTTACATACTCACCTATTGAAGTCGTTCGATTCGCAGTGACTTACGACATAACGCAACTCCACCCAAAACCTGGTATTCCAAAATACCGAGGAATAATATATATCTTGAGGAACGAAAAAGCAGCAATACAGCCAAAGACTTAAAAATCGTGGGCTGTACAACGTAATAACCGAGACCTTTACAGGATTATATCCGTCTCCATCAATATGGAAAATTCAGCAGACAACCCAGGAAGGGACGCTTCCGGATGCTCAGATAGTCAAGAGAAAAAATTGGCTTGCCCTGTTTACAAAAAGGATCCTAAAAAGTTTTCTATTTGCAAGGAAAAGGGGTTCGAGGATACTAAAGGCGTCATAGACCATATACGTGAGGTTCATAGCATTGACGTGGCTCCTGCGCTTGAGAATTAACGAAGATGAAGAGAGGGAGCTTTGCCGTGGGATTGATGAAAGTGAAATACAATTACTTCGGTGCAATTCACAACCGAGAGGAATTTCCGACGGTGGAGCAGCCCAGGACAACCTGGCTGTAAGCAGTAGTCGGCATGAAGTAGTTTTGATTCTTCATGCCCACAGGGCCTGTGCAGTCAGCACGGGGATATTCTGCGATGTTGTTACCCAAATATTCTGGCCATAACTAATGGTAGTAGTAAGGGTACTGGGAGTGGCGGCCGTGGTATATGTTGTGGACTGAATTCTGCTGAGAATATCGTTGTGCCTGAGCGTTATTGACAAACGGATAGTCAAACCAGTCGCTATAGAACTGACCTTTGCTGGACGTCGCGGAGACTGGGTACTCGGGCGTGCCATAACCAGATTCTTGTGGGGTGAGCGGAGCGCTCGACCACGGGCCAACAGAGTACTGATTCCAACCAATATCTTGTGGGCGGTATCCTGCCTGCTGCTGGGCTTGTTCCGCGCGCTTCACACTAGAAAGGCGCTCATACTCGGCAACCTGTTGCTGGTCCCACAGGGTGTAGGCCTGGTTGCGAGGGCGAAGGAAGTCGGTATCGATGGGGGGCACAAGAGCTGCGAGCCTCTCGCGGCTGGCCAGAGTATGGGCCATCGTCTTGCGACCCATCCACTGGCCCCAGTTGTCCAACCAGGCATTGGAACCCTCGCTCCAGGTTGACGTAGAGATTCCAGCCGATGCCCAAAAGCCACTCTGCCTCTAGCTTGTTCAACTCGGCAACCGAAACCCCCGCAGACATCCAAGCTTCTAAGCTACAGCTATTATTTACGACTATCAATTTGGTTGACTTCCTTACAAGAATGGCTTCCCACTCTCACTTAGGGGATGTTCGGTGCGCCGGCTGGCTAGAAGATGTGTGACGCGCAACAGCGCGATGAGGGCATCGCGAGGGCAATCTGACCCAGGCTCACTGGCTCGACGCAGACATAAGCCCACGCCTTTATCTCGACCATTGATTTGCGGTAACTTTGTGCTTCTACTTGTGACAGGCTATTGTCTGGTAACCAGCCGAGGCAAGATGGCTAGGTTTTTGTCTATCGTGGCGCATGCCGCATCGCATTTGGCGGACATCGCGAAATCATCCGCAATCAGACTACAGAAGTACACGCTAACGATGGTAACGAAGGGTATCCGGGCTGGCAACGGAAGTGGGCTGTTTTCGACACCTACCATGGCCTTGATGGCGGCGAGGTCCTCGCCGAGAAGCATAGTAGCAAAGTACGGCCTGTCATGCGTTTTGAATATGCTGGGCGCTACGTCCATACCCGGGCATCTGCATGCAAGGCATAGGTTAGCTCTTATATTTGTCGACTCGCCCGGTGAGAGCTCGGCGGCTGCAATGAATTGAGCCAACTCGGGTACTCGTCGCACGGGGCAGGGATCGGGCCACTTACATAAATTTTTCCACGAGAACCCAACCCAACGACAGGTCCTTGATTAATTCATGCCATGGTGCCCCCTTTCCTTCCTCGCCTGTCTGGTCCATCGCCATCACCCAGTCCTCCGTAAGCTGCGCTTTGGATATGCAGCCGCTGCCCTTGGGGAATGTGGCGGTTACCCACGGCGAAGGAGCTTGCGATGCCTTTTTAAGCCGTTGCTTCCTTTTCCCACTTTCCTCGTCGAGTAGTCTCGTCATCTCCGCCAGGCTGTCTGCCTCGCGGAGAAGGATCCCGCTCACTAGAGTAAGCGAGAGTCAGCCATGAGGTGTGGGTCTCGCAATTTAGGCAATAACTGGGTCAGCCAAAACAAGCAAATACTCACAATTCGTCGCGATCCAGTTAGGAAGCTGTCCCTGTGCTACCTCCGTCCAGAGCGCCGCAGTCTTTTTTACCAAGGCCAGGAGGTTTTCCAGGAAGGAGAGAAAGTCTATTTGCTCGAGAGTCAAGTACTCCTCGTCACTGACATCCCGGCGTCGTCTCCCTCAATGCCAGCACTGCAGTTGCTCATGCCAACGATCTGTGGCAACCACGAACATTTTTGGACTAAACTACTATCATGCAAGCTTTAAACCTGCTACTGCAGCATCTCGAAACTATCTGAGACCGCACGGGTTGCCTCAGCCAACCTCGCCGCCACCGCCCATTGGTCTGTCATCTCATAAAAGTCCCGTCGCGTTGCGAGGTAGCCTACGACACACTCCTTTCCCTTCGACCGGGTCCCCTCTTGTTCAGCACGGGCCTGGTGCGGAGGACCAGACTGCCACGCTGACAGGTTGGCCTCGTAGATAGCTAGCGCACTTCGTACCTCGATCCACACGGTCACAACCTCTGACGTGTGGGGCAGCATACCTGCCACCACCTTATGCGTCCATCCCTGCAATACATTATAAACATCGCCAGGTGAGCCCTCGTTGACAATAGCATCCACCATATCCAGGTATATATTCAACATGACACTTGGGTATGTAGGCATGTTGAAAAGAGTGGCTGGAAGTATTTGCCTCGCTTCCTTTAAGAGGCGGAGAAGGCCATCATTTTTGTGCCTGGACATTCGAACGGCGATATCTGCAAAGAGCGGATGCTGTTCCTGACAAGCATTTGCTAGTCGAACGAACAGCCAACATAAACTTTGCGGGTAATGAGAGGTCGTGACCGCCTCAAGTGCGCTCAAAACTACATAGACAAAGATATGAAAGTGTGTCGTGCTGTTCGGAGTTGCCGGTTGAAGTGCGAGAAACAGGTCTTGCAGACAAGCTTTAAGAATAGGTGATTCCTCATTGTCGTTGTGTCCCCCAGGTACAAGTTGTGCGAGACGAAACCTCCACACGAAGTCCAGCATGTGTTCCTCCTGAGACGAGAATGACATTTCATGTTGCTGCCAAAGAAAGTAGTTGTGGAAAGGATTCGGATCTGAGTACGACAGCGCAGAGTTATCGAAAGGTATATTTGGTGTTGCTGTGGGGGCTGCAAGAGCCGCATTGGGCAAGTTAAACAAGTCTCGCAGCGATTGCAGGAGATCATGTGTGTGGGACATGGGGACTCGTGGCAGATCATCTGTAACGTTCCCCTGTGTATGCTTGACCTTATGCGAACTGAAGCGGGTTTGAACGCGTTCTCGGTCTTCCGCTGTCAACTTTTTCAGACCGGATGGCTTCCTCCTAACATACTTTTTGATTCGGTCGAGTCCTGGGCCGTCAGTGGCCAGCATGCGATGAGGATGAGGCGGAGGATCCACGTTGTGGTTCTGAAGCTGTTGGTTCCCTTGCTTGTGGACGTTCTGATGCGCATCTAGCGGCTCAGCATGTTGCGCTACCTCTCGGGCTTGTTGAGCCGTAACGTTCTTCCTGAATCCCCATTCTCTGAAACGGTCTTTGTACATTTTCTCCGTTGCCACGAAATTGTAATCTCGCTCCATAATAATCACAACCTCTTTCAGTGTTTTTGTTCTATAGAGATCGCAGATCTCCTGTCGGAAGCGCTCCCATCCAACTTTGTCAGCATACTTGCGAGTGCTTCTCTGTGGCAGTGTAGAGGAAGTTGCAAGTTCGAAGGCCGGATCCCATATGGGTGCGGTTCCTGGAGCCAGCTCCAGGATAGGATCTGGTCCCGTTGATGCTGCAGATGTGCCTGGGCCGTCGCTGATATTCTGATCGGCGGGAATGAATGCCCTTGGGTCTTGGTTTCCGACCTGTCTGCTGTCAAAGCTTCTTTCCGGATGAGAATAGCCCGAAAAAGACATGATTCAGATTAGGTAGGTTTGGATCAGAAGTGCAACGATTTCTTATTCACCTTGCTTGAAATACATGAAACGAGACCAATGCATGTGGATTTCCAGACAAGCCTTCCAGCTGTGGAATTTGACTGTGGATTTATTCTTACAGCTACAACCAGGCCGTCATCCTCATTTTGGTCCTCTCTAGACTTGGGGTCAGCTCAACTGCAACCCTATACCAACGTGCGTACTTCTGTTCCATTCCCGCAAGATCAAAGGCCACTGGCAGAGCCGGCCCAACTTGTATAAAGTCACACTCTAGATATGTATATGTGACACACCTAATTATACACTATAGCCAGGGCAGCATGCAGTTGGGTCGGTCAATCACTTGCAAGGTGTGGAAGGTGCTGAATCAAGTATAGCGAGACCCGGGACAGTGGTAATTTCTCTCATTGGGCTATTCGTCAAGCCCACCCCTTTCAGCTCCAGCCTTCGCTCAGCTCTGAGGTACAGTCCATACAGTTATCTGAAATACCAAGAGGTCAGTATCTCAGGCTAGTCAAGGTTAGCAACGGTTTACTTGAGTAAGAATGTATGTATCACAATATTGGACGCAGACTTTTAATTATAGGAGAGCATGCAGGATAGAGATATATTCTTCCCTTACCATTCTACCATTGTAGGCTTCACTGACATAAATGTCTAAGCGGGAATAGATAGTGTACCTCATTGCAATACAATTGGTTCTACACCATGTGGTTATCTCCACCTAAATGCATGCTCATTTCATATGTACTTTGCAGGTTGACACCCATCCTCTAAAGGCTGCCAACTGCATGAGTCGCAACTGTTCTTTTTGGGCGAAGGCGAAGGCGAATCTTCGTTCAAGCGAGATGTTGAAGGAGGTGCGTAGGACTCTTTCCCTCGCCGTGGGCATTGGAGCAAGAGAGAAAAGGTCCGAAGCAGGTGAAAGTGCTGCCGACGGCTTAGTGCGGCTTCTCAGGCCACCAAACCAGACCTGGTTCACCTCTGAAGAATCTGTTGTCCTAATGCCACGTGACTTGGTTGAGATGCGGCTTAAAGGCGAAAAATTGCCGGTACACGTAGAGTACTGGTGTTGGTCACTGGGGTGTCCGGTGAGGTGATCAGTCAAAAAAGAGTATGTGTTCACACAGTACAGTAGCACAACAGAGCTTAGGGGGACGGAAGAATAGCGTGAATAGGGCTTAGCGTAGACGGGGAATACGCCCTTCTGTTCGCCGACCTATTCTGGGCACTTGCCGAAGCGGATGAGCGGCAGATCTGGGCCGATACGGGCCGATACGGCGTCTGCCGAGGAGAGGGGGCATCGAGATTTCTCGGTGAGGCCTCGCGGTCTGATGTCATAGCTTGTTCCATAGGAAAGTGCTGTGCTGGCCGCAGTCGAGTTCGAAATCATGATTTCCAGTGTTTGTTGGCTCGAATACAAACACTAGTGCTATCAAAATGAGATCACAGATTGCATATGATACCGTATGGAGGATGCATTTTTGTTGAGAAAAAAGAAAACGTAGCGCTTCTGTGTTTTCCTCCCTCTTGTTACTAACTGTATGGATATCTAATTGGCCGTTGAAATCCGACAGGTTGCACCGACCTCTCGACAGGGAGTCCCATGACTGGGCTCCCCTGAGCCCCATTTTGGAAGCTCTACCGCGGTCTAATGAGTCCGCTGCTGCCTACTGTGTGATGCCGCTGCCTGCATAAGTTCCTCTCTTCTGCCCATACAGTAGCAGCCCTGCCCCTCATTACATGCGCAAAAGCGGTTTGTCAGGGCCGTGATCCGTGCTCCGTCGACCGCCTTGCAAGGTAGGCTTGCATTTGCATCTCGTTTGTTTGGGCCCCTTTTCCTGCGATGCAGACAGCTCGTGCCCACTACCGCTTCAACGCCTCTGTTGCAGCAGTCAGGGCCCAATCTTCTCGGTGCAGGTGCACATCATACAGTTTTGGTACTGAGAATGAGGTGTGGGATCAACTCGCTAAAAATCCCGGAACGTTGTTGGTTGGTCATTTCATTTAGGTGGATCCCAATGCACCTTTTCTGGAAGCGGTTAGACAACCCTCAAGCAGAGGCATTCATAAAGATAGGGCAATACTCTAGTGTATGCAGTTGGTTTAAACAGTCACCTGCAAGGTCTGAATGTATATTTATAGATACATCTGGCTAGGCAAGCAAAGAAGAAACACTGCCCTCCAGGTCTGAGGCGCGGCGCCCCAGCAGAATGGCAGCCATTTCAATTAGGCTGCAAGCCTCCAAGCAAAGCCGCCCCTTGCATGCAGCCCCCCCCCTGGACCGCAGAGTTGAGATGTCATTTTGTGTGCCAGAATTGGAATGGTGGACAAGAGAGTGGGAGTCGCAATATGATTGAGTCCTCACGCCATTGCCTCTTCCCTCCTTTCCGACATTTCCTTTTCCAGGACTTGCCAAGACCTATTTTTGCGAGATCATTGTCCCTCATTTGTACTTCGCAGATGATTTCCACCATTCATACTCTTCCGGGCCTCCCAACCGCATCAGCCGCATTTGATCCAGGTCATGTGAAAGCGACTGTGCCCTTACTGTCGTACATCTGAGCTCAAACGCAGCTTTGAGAGGGTGGCAACGCGCTTTGATTTCAATCTCAAACTATGCTTCTCAGAAGAGCTTGACGATGTCTCCTATGCTGACCAGGAACAGATTGGAATGATTCGCTGAGCTCATGACTAACTAGGCAGCAGCTCTACAAGGGGTCCCCGGCGGGTATATTGCAATGCTATCCTGTGTTCAGCAAGTCAGATTTCTGGTTGGGCCGACCAGCTTCTCGCTCCCTTGCGCCTCTGACCAATCATACCAGTTACGTACAAAGCCATTGACTACAGGTTGGCTAAAACAAGAGATCAGAGCTAGAGCTGGGCCCGCAGAACGGACGGGCTCATTCTGAGTCAAAGTCTCAAAGTATACAGTTAGAGTCCATCAGCCACAGAATGAACAGCATATTCGATTAAAGACAAGCACATGCTAGACTTTGTATATAAAGGCTACCTCAGAAACATCCTGACATGATCAAAGGCCTAATGATGTAATTCGTCCAAGAATCTGAAGACGGGGGCCGGGAAGAATGGCCGGTCTAGGCTTAGGATGAGCTGTGCTGTTGGTGTGTCCAATTGTGAAGGGTACAGTAGGCTGTATTAGCGTGCCAGACAGCCGGGAACCAATTAAATCATTACCGGGGAGGTCTCGGTATCTATTTGATTGGGTAAGTCGTGGAATGGATGGCGCCTAGCCGGTCCGCAACACGGGCTATTTGCTGTCCTCATTCGTTGCCTCGGCGCCAGGGCCCGTTGCCTGGAAGGATGCAGACACCATGGACCCACTCCCTTGTGTAGCTCGCTAAACCCGGGATAAAATAGATGTTACCGTCTTGGGAGCAAATGTGGGGACTCACTGTGCCATCTATTTTGTCCTGGGGTTGCTCGCGTAGCTATGCAACAACTTGTCTGGAAATGAGTTGACTGCATGGCATGTTTGTGGCTGATCCCGCCGGGATTTGTCGGACGTGACACCTAGGATCCGACGAGCATTGCCGTCACAAGACAAATGTCACATTTGCCGATCCTCCCCACCCACACTCTTGCCAACATTTCCTGTTTGGTGACGGATCACCTCGCAGCTTTCCTTGGCAAGTGCCAAATTAACCAACAAAAACCCCCGTATTTTTGGCGAGATTGATCCTTTTCGTTTGTACCTTGCAGAGGAGTGCCCTCACCTCACTTCCAGGCCCCCAATCAGATAACCCGCATCTCAACCTGGTCATGTGAGTTTCCAAGACGTAGAGAGGACCCGACGGCCCGACACTGGCATCAGCATCAAGTGTCAATACGGCCTGGCTCTGGGATATCGCCACAGGCACAACCAATTAACCAATGGTAAATTTTGTTTGTTTGAAATGTGTAATCCTTCTTTGTGAGTTGGAAATGGGCCCTCCTAAACTATTTTGATGCTGTTTAGGCCCAACAGGATACAAATTTACAATTCGGAATTATAGATGGTGGGCTTTGTGAGAGCCCAGTGACCTTGAGAAGTCATCCGAAAGCCGAGCTAGGGCACCTGAAATGGGCAGGTATATAGCCTGTGAACATGCCCATGGTTGTTGTGGAATACAATCAAACCTCAACCGTTGTGACGAGCCAGTTGACAGACGACTTTCGAAAACACATCAATACGTACGTCGCCGAAGAACATCGACTGAATGGATGGCACGTGAGCCCGCCCTATTTTCAGGACCAGTCACGCGACCGCGTTGGCCCCCCATCTTATCCTGCAACACGCAGCATTCGGCCTCGGCCTTCTGGTTTGAAGCCACAGATACATATATTGAAACTTGAGGTCGTGCAGGAACATTGTACCAACCCAGAGTGCACTGCAAAGCGAGGCGAAGATCCACAGAGCGAGAAAACTTGCACACATGAAGACTTGCTATTTCAGGACAGGTCTTAGGCTTCCCATCTTCTTCGGAAGCTTGCGTAAGGAATCATGAGGAATACGCTTAAAAGGCATTTCCAGCCAAGCGATGGATACATTGCGAGAGTGGAGATGAGTGTCCCTATACACACTCTCCGAACAGCGCGCTCGTCTAGAGACAGCACGGAGCGAGAAAGCGGAGAAGAGGGCTAGGACAGCCGATCAAGCACATGAAGTCTACGATGTCTTGCGGATCCTGCTTGACAAGAGTTCGGAGCGGGCCAACATGCTTAAAGCTGAGAAGGTGTCCTACGAAGAGATACTTTTCAAACTCGGGAACTCTCAGCTGGGGCTTTTGTCAGGGGGGCACGCAGAAGAGCAGCTTCGAGAATGCCTGAAACATGTGGACATACTCCTCAAGCGCAGAGAAAACGCTTCTACTACGCTACTCAAAGTCGTTGAGAAATTGGAGGAGGGTATCAAAGCGCTTGAGGGCTGTTCAAATCAAATCACGGGACCCCGGATACCAAGAGCGCAATGAGAGCCGCAACTACGTCGGTTCAACTTGGGGTCGATTGGTGAGATGGAAGGTGATGTGGTGCCTCTTCGCCAGTTGTATGCTGGCGGGAAACAGGAATGCGATCTGTGATCTGCTAAGTACTGTGTTCGCCTACCACAAAGCTCGAGAGCTAGAACGTCAAATTGAAGCCACGAGGAAGACCCGAAGGAAGAAGGTTCAACTTGACCCGAACGAGGTTTTCGCCGAAATTGAGGCTATCCGAAGGGCTCAAATTGAGGTCGGGCGGGTACCCGAGGAAGGCGATGACGGAGAGAAATCAGAAACACCATCAGAAGCCAGGTCAACTATCGTGATGGCGGCGGCGACGGCGACCAGAAGAAGGGGTCGTAGGTGAGGGGGGTTGCCGAGATATGGGCTGGGTACGTTATATTCTAAAATTGTCTGTGATCTTACGCGGATCGTGGGGGTTGTCAATCCCATGTTTAGGACACGGGGATAGGTGTAATATCTCTTGCAGAAGCATGCCACCCGACTGTCCCACACGAGACATATCAGACTCACCGCAATCCTGTCCAGCCAGATATTTGGGACAGTACACTATAACTTGCTCGACGCATGCCTCTTTGCAAGCGTAACATTGCTTCTTCAGAGTGCACATGATGGGCGTTGCTGAAGTTCTATGGTATCTGATCCTCGGATTGAGTTTAAAGAGCTGATCGGTCATGGATTTGCGAGTTATATGTTGTGTTGGCGGCATCACTCGAAACCGGGGGACACTATATACGATCGAGTATGCAACTTGTTGATCGTTTGCAGCTGCGGGGTAATACAAACCCTTGCTGCCTTGGCTTTTAGGGAACCTACCAAAGAAGATGTTGTGAAAACCGCTGGGAAGCCTTTGTCTTAAAGTTATTCTCATGCGTAGAATGGTGATTGGAATTAGACCACCGTAAGTCTTCGGTGCACTCTTCTTCCACTAAGCGTATGTGATGGAGGAACGCAACATTTTCTTGTAGCGACAAGACTTGCCTGTATTTGAAATATATTTCAACACAAACATCAACCACAGCCAATACTAGGTAGACTGGACAACCTCGACATTCGTACGCATGAATAGAGGGAATCCAGATAAATCTATGGTTGAAACACTTGAAGCACTTCTGGACCGACTCCAACTCGTACAAAGAGCTCTCGGCGAAGGCTACCAAGGGGAGATTGCGTTACGCAGTGACAAGAGCCTGCAGAGGAGTTGGTCATCTGGCTGCAGTCATGCAGAGCGCGCTTTGAGAGAACAAGTCGGACCACGAGCCGTTTTCTTGGCGCGGTGGGCACAATTTCGTCCGTTATGGCACAGTACCAAGGTTCGGCAATTGAAAATCAGCTTCACCGGACCGTGGTATTTCTTTCAGGGGGACCGCCCAGGTCCATTCGCCCATCTCCGTTTCGGGGACCTGTGTCCCTGGGAGGCTATTGAGAAGGTGACAGCAACGTTGAGGGACACATTCGTCAACGAGGGATGTCTGCGACTCGAGCCCAAGAATCACATCCCCGCCATAATCGGTTGACAGACTCTAGACCTCGCTATTCAAGGATCTCCTGGCGCAAGTGAGGACACACTTCTGGCATGCCATAAGAAGCTGCCTTGCGAATTGAAATTCCCCAGACGGGGTTGCATCGAATGCCTCCAAGGATTGCATCAGATCGAGGCGGCTAAGAAAGTTGTCCCACGCAGGGACTGGTGGTGGACAATTGACCTGTATCTTGAGGGTGTGTACTGGCCTGGTGCTCCATCCCGCATACCGATGGAAATGGTTTGAACGCAACTGGACTGACCGCCCCGAGTGGATTGACGAGGCGAAAAAAATCGTTCACGATGTCTGGCGTTTCGAATATCGGGGGGCTACTTTACCTACAGAGAGGCCATCCGCCGCCGTTGAGCCAGTTCCAAAGCAGCGGAAGACTTCGGACAATCCGTTCCGGGAATACCTCAAACGAAACCGCTACACAGCGACAGAAGCAGGTCAAGATGGCCTCACGCCAGGCGAAGACGAATACCTCCATTGGATTACGCACTGCGAAAGTAGCGATGGCTCAATCGACGATCCTCTCGCTTACTGGCACGAAAAGCGATTCAAGTATCCAAACTTGTCTCGAATGGCGCTTGATTTTCTCACAATACAACCCATGTCTGCAGAGTGTGAGCGTCTTTTCTCAGCAGCAGGTCGGATGGTGAGCCCTCTGCGCCACCAACTTGAAGCCCAGATTATCGGGATGTGCCAGGTATTGCGGTCATGGCTGAGGGCGGGGGTTATTCATGATTTAGATCCCTTCTTTATCTCGATAGATGAAGAAAGAGTCAATCTCGAATTGGCTCCGATGTCAGATCAACAACTTGAAGAGTGGGCAACACAGTGGCTTACTCAGGTGGCGAGTGTTCAAGACGAGATGGAAGCCAGTTGGAGATAGTCTCGCTTGGAGCCTGGAACAGGGCATTTAGGTGGGCAAGGGCTTCGGGAATAGCTTCGCCATCACGAATTGAGGCACTTGCCAATCCACCCAATCCACCCTAATCCACGACAGCCTCCAGTGGATCCACTATCCTGAGACATTCAGTGGATTATGATCCACCCACTCCACTCGAGCAGCCAGTGGATTGAGTGGAGTGGCTTTCAACCCTGGCGGCCTTCATCAACGACGTCTTTCATGGATGGCGAGGCCTGGTGGGTCAACAAACCTCATCTTCTTGCCCCTCCTATCTCTATCCTCATACTTTTCGTCGCCTCCATATTTTTTTCTCTTCCCATTCTCCGGTTTCCCATCCTGCCTCTTAGCCGCTTCTAGACCAGATCCACCTCCTCGATCCGGGTCAGCGGAGGTATCCATCTTGTCGAATTCCATGTCTTCCAGTTGTTCATTGCCAGCGCTGCCCACAATTCAATCCGCAATCCAATTTCATCCAATTCAAGCCAGCAATTCAATCCAATTCGGCCTACCCGCAAGGCAAGGCAATTCAATTCGGGGCTCACTGGGAATTGGATAGGATTGAGGTCATGCATGTCACGTGTTAGTGAATGAGATAGTGGCTCAACCTGTGGCTCAACCTCTCAGCGCCTAGCCTAATTAGGCCCTTGCCCGTCAATAACAACCACCCCGCGTCCCAGTTGACGCGTTTACTGCTATTTTTGCTGTTTTTGCTGTTGTTGTTTTGCTGCTGCTTTTGGCCCCGCAGCTGCCAACTTGCCTTCCTTCATCAATTGCCCTGATTGAAGCAATTCAGAGTCATATTTATCCTTATCTTCATCATCGTCACAATGTGGCCGGTCGCTGTTCTCAGAAGTGTAACAACCCGCGTGTTACCCGTCGCTTTGAGAGCTGCGTACGCCTGGATGGGTTTTGCGGTGGTGCTTGCGCCGAGTGTGTGTGGCAGTCGCACGGCAGGTTGTGCGGACATCATGACGACAATCAGCCGTCTACGTCGAGCGATGATAGCGACGATTCAGACGATGAGAGCGGCTCGGACGATGAGGGCGGTTCGGACATGGAGGTGAAGGAAGAGCCTGCTGTGATCGACCCGTGGCGCAATGCCCAGGTGATTGGCTCTGATTCTGAGTAGGTGGGCTCGTACAATGGGTTCCCTTGGGTAATGGGGTGCGGTGGTCTTCGTGCGGTGGTTTTCCAGTGACGGTGGGCTCTCTTCCCACTCTATTCGTACGATGAATCTTTTCGTACATCAAATTCAAACTTCTCTCAACTCAATTTCTGTGTGATCATGTTTCCCTATTCATGCGGGCCTTTTGCGCGATGTGCTTTTCAGCTTGCTGCCTTCCAGGCCATGATGGATTTCTTCGTGCGCCTTGGTCCTGATGTCTGCTTCTTTTGAAGTGCCTTGGCTTCGATGATGGGGTTTTGTCGCACGCCTGGGGTCCCATGATGACCTTTTTCAAAGTCCTGGCTTGGATGATAGGGTTCTTTCGTGCGTCCTGAAGTGCTATGACAGCCTTTTTCCAAGTCCTGGCTTGGATGATGGGGTCCTTTCGCGCGTCCTGAAGTCCATGTCAGGATTCCTCTCTCTGTGCTTAGGTCCATGACAGCCTTTTTCTCGTGCGTCTATGTTGCCATGCTGGACTTTTCTTCCCTGTCCTCTTGTCCATGTCGGCTTCTTCGTCGTACATCCATCTGTCCATGTCACCCTTTTTCCATATAAGCCATAGCTTCCAAAGAGTTTCAAGCATCTGGGTCTCGTGGTCACACGGTCCAGTGGTCCAGCGGTTAGGATTCTGACAATTGAGATCAGAGGCTCGGGTTCAACTCCCGGCTGGACCTTCCGATTGCGGTCCCCCGATGCTTTTGTTCCTTTTTCGGCCTCCCCTTGTCCACCTCGTACATGGCGTTTTTAGGACTTGTTTTGTTCCCCTTGGTCCTTTTGGTCTAGTCGGTCCACGTACGCTTCGATCCTAATCTTCAGTCTGTTGGTAGAGATGAGTTGTTCCAGTGCTGAGTTTGGTGTTTTCTTCGTACAAGCATCGGCTGGGTTGTCTCTGCCATCAATCCATCGCACTTCTGAGATTTCCTTCTTTTCGTACGATTCTCTGAGAGACATGATGTCTATCATAAGTCTCTTCTCGTCCGTAGTTCCCAGCTTCACCAAGCATTCGTACAAAGACCGTGAGTCTGAGCAGATTACCACCGGGATTCTTGGTACAGCCAAACAGTCCATGATTCTGTTTAGCGTCGTACTAAGTGCCATTCCACTATCAAATCCCGTCATCATGCCGTACAGCTCACTTGCCAGTACACTTCGTGTCACCCTTTTGCACTTGGTTGAGCTCCAGTGTACGATGTTTCCAAAGATCTCGAAATTGGTCTCAGTACGGCTGGTTTCCGTAGCCAGTACAATGATAAATCCAAGCTGTGATGTGAGATCCTTGTTGTTTGCAAACGAGCCATCTGTGAAGATATACATCTTCGTACGATCGAGTTCAAGTGGCACGTAGGTCAGCCCTCTTTCGGGGTTCTCTATTTGCCACCCTAGTCGTACATTCAAGGTATCCATGTCCTTTTCCTCAGGGTTCTTGACTTGTGCAGCTGTTGATAGGTCGTACGATGCTTCTGGCTGACAGATCGAAGCTATGTATGCTCCTCTTGCACGTTGTGCAATATATTGTTGAGGTGCGTCCTCTTCGTCTGTATTGATTGTACGAAGCTGGTTTGCTTGGCCTTTCTGGGTGAGGATTATGTTGTCCCCATCTTTTCGGATTCGTCCGCCATTGAAGTCGATTGGGGTGTTTTCCTCCAGGGTTATCTTCGGCTTTGCACGAAACTTCTTCTTCTGTAGCTCTTCTTCTTCCCTTTCTGAGAATCGTGCAGTAGCAAAGATCAGAGTGTCGTCTGTCTGAAGTCCTGCAAGCCCAAAGCATTCTGGGCCTTCCGTAGTAAAGAGTAGGCAGGGATCGTACGTGGAAACTGACATCTTCAGAGATTCAGTATGGTGAGTATGGTAGGTCTTGTACCAATGTAGGCCAGATTCGGCAAGGCCGTACAATGGTTTCTCAATCAGAAGGACTGTGTCCGGAGGGTATCTATCCCGTAGTTCTGCTGGTAGTTGCGCGATGATGGTTCTTGTGAGCGGGTCATGTGACTGAGTATATGCTTGGGTGATATCCCGGAGCTCCCCTTTTGCACCAAAGTATAGTACGAGGGTTGGTCCCAAGGCTAGAATCATGCGCTGGCTCATCCGTTGAATTGTAGGTGCTTGGGTAAGGATGATCTCTTTGCCTTCATCACCATAGCCTTGTACGACAAGTCTTGACTTTTCAACTGGTTTAGTTGACTTGTTCTTGATCTCTCGTACCATGCGCGTTTTGTAGACTCTCAGTGCCTTGTACACTGCTGGGTCGTATCGTACAAAGCGAAAAACTTCTTCGTTTGCTAGGGCATCGATTTCCATGGCGTCTGATTCTTCGTACGGAGCCCCTGGGGTGGTGATGATGTTGTCCAGCCGGAGTTTGACTGCTAACTCATAGTTGTCTCTCTCTTTCTGAGTGAGAAAGAGTCTTGATGAAGATCGTACAGGGTGCTTCCTTGGTCTTCCTCTCTTCCTTGGCTGAGTTGGTTCTGGAATAGGTGGTTCTGGAAGGTTGTCGTCTGGTAGTCGTGCAGTCTCATCAGATCGATAGTAAGGTTTGACGTGTGTTGCACGAAACTGGGTTGGTCCATTGACCATGTCCACAGTAATTGTGTATCCTTCGATTCCTTTGATTTCGTACGGTCCAGTCCATCCCTTGTTCTCTCTCCAAACCATAACCTCACTTCTTAGTGGAAGGGAAAGCACTTCGTGCGTGTGTGGGCCGTTTCTTGTGTTGATTGCCCGGTTAATGTTGACTTCCGCACGAATTCCTCTCAGCATCTTCATGGCCTTTTGCACAGCTTCGGCCCTTTGTACAATGTCAGGTGACGGCGGTGAGTCTTGGCTTATCCGTGGGTATGCCCCAAAGACAAGCAAAGTTGGTACGATGCCGTTTGGGCCAGCCGTGTCGTTTAAAGCTTTAATGGCCATCTGAAGAATTGTCTCCTCGTCTGTACAGTGACTGATTTCTGCTTTCAGAATGTCGTACGTTCTTCGGAGTGGTGTATGTGCCCTCTCAATCTTGCCAACTGCCCAGTGTGCTTCTACAGGCATCTCTTCGCACGAGATACCCATGATCTTAGCACTGTTCCTGAATTCCTCCATTGTCCCACGGTCCGTCGACGAGGGGTCTTCAAGTCAGGAATAGAAGGTGTGAGACGGTAACGTAACGCATTTCAAAGACGAGGTGGCAGATCGACCGAATTTTGGTCTTTTTCTCTCCAGTCCCTTGTTCTACTGACTACGCTATACCGCGTTCCAGCCCGAAATTGCGATATACAAGCCACACCGGCGGTTAATAAGACTGGTTAAATTTCGGCTGTATCATTTTCGATATCGTCGATACGATATTGATCGACGATAAAATCGATATTTTTATCGATGACCTTGACACTGATCTTGTGAAGAAATGCTCCGATATGGGTCGGCTCCGAAGTGCACTCCCAAAGCCCCATTTGTAAGTCCATAATCAGACTGGTCCTTGTAATTATTGTCATTGTTAGGGCAAGGCACCAATGAGCCCATATAACCGACATTGGAGCCAATAGTTGTGTCGAACTGGCTTCCATGGGCACCTTCACCGCTCCAAGATATGTCAAAGGGATTGACGAAACCGTTGTTATCCAATGAAAAATCCACAAAGGGAAACGTGAGCTCTTGGTTCAGGGTGTTATGGTGTGGACTGTCGTTGTGAGGCTGCGAACGCAACTTCTTAGCCGCGCGGTCTTCCCCACCAGACGGAGAGGGGCTAGGTCGCTTGCTACCTGCAGGTACCTGAAGAGTTAGAGTCCAATCCTCGGGATCCATGGCGGCTTGACCAGATGACTAGAAAACCACAAAGCAAAAGCGAGACAGTCAAGTTGAGGTCAATAAGACGGGGTAACCAACCGTTGGGTTCCTTGGCAGGCCGTCAGACGCGCCTCAGGCATCCATGCCTCAAGTTACACAACAGGCATTGCCACACTTTCTGTGGCTGATTTGCAGTGTCTCCCTGGCTGGCTATCCCTTGACCGCGTCATCCGCATGTGATAAATGTGAGGGGTTCCAAAGGGCGTTGGTACCCCATCAAGTGTCTTTTCTACAACGCTTCCACAAAACAGCGCCGGGCCATGGAAAATCCAAGCGACAGCCATACCGACACAGATGTCAAAATCGCTCCAGATGGGGACCTTATTCTGAAAGTTGGGCCAGAAATGGCAAAGCTTCTCGTTCATTCTACGCTGTTGAGAGCTGTCTCGAAGCCTTTCTCGGTCATGTTCAGGCCAGACTGGAAGGAAGGCCAGGACCTGCTCGATCGCGATGGACCTGCCGAGTTGCTCCTGCCTGAAGACAATGCTGCAGCATTGAAAATTATCTGTTCTATCATTCACCATCAGAACAGAGAAGTACCTCAAACCCTTGCTGCAGGCAATGTCCTCGCAGTTGCCGTCACCGCGGACAAGTATGATTGCGTGGATGCCTTGAGATTTGCGAGCGAAAGTTGGCTTCGAACGTCTACAGACAAACCTGGCAATCTAATGCTTCTCACCGCGGCGGCATATCTATTCCAGAACGCACAGGCGTTCAAAGACATCACTAGAGCATTGGTACTCGACTATGATGGTCCTTATCTTGCTCTCTCATCCAAAAAAGTTGAATCTGCTCTGACATGGAGGGTCTTCTGTAAGTACCTACGTACTCAGGTGATGGGTTTGGAGATCTAACTGACGGGAAAACGTACAGGCATGCTTGAAGAGCAGAGAGGGGTTGCAAGGCTGAAGTTAGCACAAATTCTCATAGAAGGAGTAGATGCTGGTATATGCGCTCACAAGTGTGGATGGACAAGCAAATATGCATATGCATATATTAAGCAGTTGGATGGAGAGTTTCTTTGGCCAGGACGCTTACCTAATATCCCTATCGCCAAAGCACTAGAGTCAGCAGACAGGATGCCTGATCCGATCCCTAAGGAATCATTTAGTACCCCATGTACTTATGAGTACAAGCATGCCGCGCCAGAATACAGGAGAGACCGTAGTTGGAAATTGGGCAGCTTTAACGAGAGTATCGGGCTTTGCCTGTACTGCGTTCGGTCAGGTAGCATGTATTCTAATTGCAACCAGCACTCCCATATCTAGAGAGGCAGGTATATCAAAGGATTCAGCAATGGGCTACGGCAAGGAGCTCAATAGGCACAACACGAATTGTCCTTCCACATGAAGCTGTAACTGCAGTACAGCCTCCTCTGATGTGTAGTACGAATAATAGCTATAATAATAAAGAGATTTGAGTAAAGTAATTTATGCTCATAACTCTACTCTTCTTGGTTCCACCTCCTGCGTGATACTGTAGAGCCCGTCGAGTTTTCATCCCACATACGCCACTAAAAACCCGACATGGATCTGGTGCTCCTGAATCATTCACGCCGCTTCTCTCCCTGCCTCATCTGCATCTCGCGCAGCGCCCTTATAAATCCCACCACGTTTTCCCCCACGCTTCATGGCCGCTTTCGTAACACGCGGCAATCCTGGCTCTGGGTCCTGCCCTCTGCTTCTAGCACACCAATCTTGCACTTCTGACCACGTTTCCATTTGCCCTTGATGAACTCCTTCGCAGCACGCACTGCTCGTGACACTGGGATGTCCTCAAAGCTCATTAGTACCTTCATCTTCCCTAGTACGACTGACTTGATTGATCAACAAACCTTGGCTTCGGTGTTCACTCTGCCCAACGTCTGATTTTGATCATGGAGGAGGGCACGTTCGGCACGGCATCCGAAAGTTTCTGTACATGCCTCTCTAGGCGCTGCATACTCACTGATCAAATGTGTAATCATCCTGTTTAATGAAATTGTGGAACGACGCAAGAACCCTTGCTGACACTGGCGTCAATAGGGGTTTGTCGTACATCTTGATGGCAACAGCCCGCCGTCTCAAAACAGTTGCTTGAGCAGGGGACTTTGGTGTCACCATGAGGACTCTCTTTGGGTTGAACGGAAACAAACCATAGGCCGCCCACCAGGCCAAGATATTCCTCTATGTGAACACCTTCTCCCTTGCAGGGCTATACAGAGAGACGAAATATTCCTTGCCGACTGTATTTGCGGCTTCTCTAAACATCCTATCGGCCTCGTCCCGGTAGGCTGCCTTCAAAGGGGCAAACACCCCGATATCACAGGGCTTGAGGTTGCGGGAG
Organism: Diaporthe sp. PMI_573; assembly: GCA_021399435.1. Taxonomy (NCBI): domain Eukaryota; kingdom Fungi; phylum Ascomycota; class Sordariomycetes; order Diaporthales; family Diaporthaceae; genus Diaporthe; species Diaporthe sp. PMI_573. The sequence continues at coordinate 36,115 of JAJTUP010000125.1, forward strand.
GTGCGGGAGCTGGAGGGGAGACGACATAGGATGATGTTGTTTTCGAAGAAAAACTGTATGGATTCGAGCATCTCGTGTGTCCCGAAAGCGTCAGAAATCAGTACCTGTGGTTTCTGGTTAACCTATCCTTATTAGTTTGGAGATCGAACACGCGCTTGAGCCACCCCAAGCTAGTCTTGGAGTTCTAGTACCCAGATTCGGGGCATGTATAATGCCATCCAGGGGCAGGAAACATGATCGAATTGCTTCGGTGAATAGTTACTGGCCAAATAATTATTGGTAACAGGGATCTACGGTTTGCACCGATGCACTCGATGGCGGTGATAATCGTGGGCTGGAAGCGCCCGCCTCCAGACCTATCTTTCGTGAGTCGTCCCTACTTATGAGGACATTGCTAGAGCCAGTACCTAGGGTAGGTTATGGCACCTTTCAAGTTTGTAGGTATTATAAAATACTACGCACTAAAGCGTGGCAAACGTTATCCTTTGATTTCAGTCAACGAGAGAGGCGTCCTAGCAGCACGATCCTACCCAACACTCCTCCCATCCATCTCCAACTCAACACCAGCCTCCCCCATTCTCACCTCAAGAACCGCCCCGCCAAGCCCGCCCTCCTGCTCGCCCCCGGCGGCGAGAGCCCCGTGAGGCACAAGGGCCTCGCTGTGGGTGGTGATGACGATGTAGCTGAGCCTCCCCGCAGCCAGGGCGCTGCACCACCTGACGACGGCCGCCTGGCCCCCGGCGTCGAGGCTGTCAAACACCTCGTCGACGAGCATGTAGTGGGCGCGGTGCGGGGAGCGGGCGTGGCCGACGTACAGCAGCGCGAAGAAGAGGGCGAGGTCGATGCGCTTGCGCTCGCCGCCGCTGCGCTTGCCGTAGGACAGGCGCGCGTCCACCGAGAGGGAGCTGTCGAGGGCGGCGCCGCCCGAGGTGTCGTGGTCGCCCCCGGCACTCGCCGGGTCATCGCCGACAAAGAGGGAGCTCAGCATGCCGGTCGTCAGGGCGGTGGCGTGCCGGCTTTGCTCGAAGAGGATGGTGAGGATCTGCGTGGTGACGGTGTTGAGCTCCGCGAGGGACTGCTCCAGGACGAACTCCCGGAACGTGTAGGACGACGTGGCTGAGGGCGCAGAGGAGACGCGACGGGATTTCTGCGCAAAGGCTGAGGCCCAGAAATCGAAGGGGACGCGGTCCGCGGCGGGCGCGTCCAACTTCTTTTGGAGGACGCCGCATTCTGCCTCCAGGCTTTGCTGCGCTGCTGCTTCCTCCTCGATGATCTGTCCGTACGTCGCTATCCTTTCAGACTTTGCCCGCGCCGCAACCTGGAGGTCCCTAAGCCTTGCGTGGTGGTGCTGGAGTTCGGCCAGGGTCTTGAGGGCTTCATTGAGTTGTATGGGAATAGCCTCGGCGGTCTCTGCGGAAATCATCTGAAGGCTGTCACGCACGTCCTGTACCGGCATGTCTTTTTCAGCAGCAATCCTTTGAGTGATTTGCGTCACGGACCCACGATCCTCCAAACGGGACAGCTGGTGTCGATACTGTGCAATCTTCCTCTCAGTTCCTTCCAGAGTTACCTGGTAGGCATGCCACTCTTTTACCCTCCTTGCCTTTTCTTCCCTCCGAGCCTCTTTACCGGTTAGTTTGCCCAGCATCGTCAACAAACGGCACAGCAGCGCCCTCACCGAGCGTCCGACAGCCTTCTTCTTTTCCGTGGGAGTTGAGGATGTATGTAGGGATCTAGAATCCGGCCCTGCAATAATGGAGTGTAGACGGTGATACACCTCTTCAAGGGCGTCTGAGAACCAGCCGAGCAGCGAAGTAGTGTTTTGTTCTGCGACAGGCTTCGTGGACGACATCTGTGTATGCTTGCTCTCCAGTCCTATAAGATGATGGAGCACAGTGAGTCGCCTGTCTTGGATGACTGACCTGGCTTCCTCGAAAGCCTTGCGGATGTTTGCGAGTCTGTTGCGATGCAGCAGAGTGTCTACTCGTTTCTGTGCCGCGGAAAGCTGCCCTTCAAATCGGGCGAACTGACCCGTGGTAGTCTCGGCGTCGGAGCCTGTTCTCGTCTTGAGGTCTGCGAGGGCCGCCTCCCTCTGAAGGGTGGTTTGCGTAAGCTCATTCTCCAGCTGTCTCTTCGCGCTGGTAAGGTCGATAATACGCCCCCGCAAGTGGTCTATTCTCTGCCCAAGCCCGTCTAAATTGGACTGAATTTGACCCATTTCATCCCCTAACTGCTTCGAAAAGCGATTGGTGACGTTGGCACAGCGGTCCAAGATATCTAGGCCTAGGATTGATAGGATCAGAGACCTGCGCTCGGAGGGCGTTGAGCTCAGGAAGCTCGTGGTGCTCTCGCGGCTGAGCACGATAGTCCTGACGAAAGTGTCGTAGTCCACGCCTAGCAGCTCATTGATGGCCGCTTGTGTGCCCCGAATATCCGCCTTCTCGAACTCGGGCAACGCCTTACCGTCCCGTTCCACTATTACTCTGTTGCCGTATTCCTTGTGCTTGCGGTATCTTTAAATAGCGTAGCCGTTGTCGAACTCCACGCGCACGCTGCAGTTGCGCTTCGCTTTGTCATTCACCACGTCGTTGACGCCCAGTCCGCTGCGGAGGCACCGTCCAAACTGGCACCACACTATGGCCTCGACCAGGGTACTTTTTCCTGAGCCATTCTCACCAACGAGGAAGGTGAGACCTCGTCTGATGTCCGTTCCGAAGTTGAGGTGAATTGTCGACTGCACGCCCAAAAAGTTCGTTATAGTAAGCGAGCGAGGCTGAGCATTGAACACAGTGGATGAGATGAGCTCAGTATTGGTTGTGGCCCCGACGCGAGCAACGGCCAGCCCGGTCTCATTAACTTCGTGTGGTGATATTATGCATTTGTAGTCGAGAAACTCGGGTTGAGCCTCTCCAGGGGCTTGCTTCTCTTTTTCCGCCTGCTCTCTCGCTGTAGCTTCCAGGAGTCTTTGGCCCACCTGGACTAATAGCTCTCGGGACTTCTCGAGCGAAGAGTCCAAGTCCAGCGCCTCGACGTATCTTGCCGCCTGCTCTCTAATATCGACCTGGGCAGGCCGGGGCGGGCAATCAGGCAGCGCCAGATCAGCCACAATTGGCGGGGTATTTGGTCCTCCAGTCCCGGCTTCATGCGCTTCGTGCTCAGGCTTGAGGCCATGATCTTGTAGCAAAGAGTCACTAGCAGGCGTCGAGGCCCCCAGTCCTTGCGATACGACCGTGCCTTGAAACGTAGGTGCCATTGGACTCCAATTCCTTGTGCTGCGAGCGCCGAGGGACACAAGCTTATCCCTTGCAGTAGCGTACTTGAATGGTGTGAGGTCGCCCAGCAGCATAACATGTCTGTCATGCACCACTGCCGCATCGACGGTGTCACTTAGAACCTCCTTCACATCTGCGGTCACATAGCCAACGGCGTGCGGATTCACTATGAGCTCATGGTCGAGTGTCTCAGGATCCAGTAGAATCACGCCGCGCTTCTCGTCCCATAGGTCCGCCCACGTCAACTGCAGTGGCGACCCGACATATGTCACACTTCCACGCAGGCAGGACGCGTCTGCTTCCTCAGGGAATTCCGACCGCGTACTCAGTGCCGGCGGCTGCTGCAAGATGGTCTGGTGAGAGTGGAAATGCCCCGTGAATGTCCTGGCCAGGCTTGAAAAGCAGCCCGGACCGATGAGCCCATGGTATGCAACAGATCCAGTCTTACGACTGGTGGCAGACGAGTTTGGGCGGACAACGTGGCGTTGCGTAATAGCCCTGTGAATGGCAAGATGTGCGAAGGCGACCGTCTGGGAAGCATGGTCTTGTTGGAGTGCGGAAACGGCGCCGGTGAGCTCGGACTGGTCCTCGCGAAAAGGCAGCATCAGCACGCGGCGGCCGTCCCAGGTATAGGAGCCAACGTCCCGGTGCAGCTGCACAGCAGGGGCGGCCAAGTGCAGCGCATCGAGGGCCGTGGTGCTGTAGTCGCGGCGGTAGGCCAGGTCGTGGTTACCGAGCAAGATGTGGACGTGGGGTACTTGTGCATCGTGCACGAGCGAGCCGAGGAAGCGGTAACAGGCTGAGAGCACATGTGTGGGTTGGCTTGACCGGCAGGTTAGAAGGTCCCCACAGACGATGACGCGGTGAACCTGGTGTTGGTGGCATATTGCAGTTATCCTGGAAGGCTGGCCTGAGAGACGGGGAAGTCTTACCAGTTGACATGTAGATGTTACGGTTGGAGGTCAAAATGGGTTCGGATTATGAAATGCTCACCCCAAAACGTACAGCTTCGAATCATGAATTTCATTTAGCGAACCGAACCCACATCCTTTTCATTCCCAGGATCTTTAAATAAGGAACATAATACGCAGCATAACCTGGAGAACTGTACATGGCTGAATAACTATATATACCTTCATCCAGCTCAGATTAGCATGCGGTCTCAGGAGCTTGTCACTTCCTTTGTACTGTTGATCGTACCAACCACGCGAAAACATGGCCTGAATACAGGTTCTCTCCTACGAAGCCGAAGAGTCCAAAAGAACGAGGTAGAAACAATCATTAGTCACGCGATAGCACAACGAAATGACAGATAGGACACAGAATTAGCTTCATCCAATCATAATCAGCACATACCTACACTAGCATAGAGTGTCGCTCGTTGTTATTGCAGATGTAGACAAAGCAAGCGAAACCGTGTTGTTGCCAGCTTTATAGATAATTACACGAACGCAGGTTTCATCGCTATTGCAACGCTTGGGAAATTATTTAATATACATATAACATAACATCAAACCCAGCCGATGCATACCAGTGATATAAATATGTCCAGATGGTGCATCAAAGGGAATTATCACGCTTTCTTTCGTACAAGCTTCGCAGCTGAAATCAGAGTTAATAGTCTACGAGAGGCTGTTGATCTCTGCTTCGCTTTGCAGCGCATTCCGACTGAGTACAAGTTTTCCGAACGACGGCATTGAGCATCCGAACATGGCAACAGATATGGTTCCTAGGCAAAAATGGTGGAAGATCCAATGGTACTCCGATGGTCAGTATCTCTCAAAAAATGCCAAAGAGCTAAGTACAAGCATCATTTAATATTACGTACAGAGGACACAAGAATGTAGGCACTGTAAGACGGAATGGAAAGTCGATCTGCGCATATGGCTTATAGTCTCACAATTTGGATGGTAATAGCTACCTAACTACCTGAGTCTAATATAGTTGTTTGTCAAACGACAACCCAAAGCCTCAAGCGGCCAACGCATGGCATCCTCTTGTTGTGTCCGTCCAATTCGCTCATTAGCCTCCATCAATCTCACTCCATCGCTCCCTAGCTATTACAGCACTCACTTTCCCAAACAAACCCACACGACACAGAACCCAAACCGCCGCACGCTTTCCCCCACCTCACGAAATCAGCTCTACTACCATCGAGAACCCAGGTCGGGGTCGGAAGCCTGGACCGCCACATCCCCAGAAGGCAGCGCGACCTCGTACTCGAGGCCCAGCTTGACGCTCCTGCCGGCGTTGAGCTCGACGTCCCAGCTGACCTCGCCGCCCTTCTTGAGCGTGGCGGTGGCCTTGCCCCAGTCCTTGGCACTGCCGCTCTCTTCCCGGACCCCGGCGCTGACGCCGCCGCGCCCCTCGCAGAGGCCGCTGGGGTGCGCGATCTCGACGCGCAGCTTGTCGTCCTCGCTGACGGGGACCTGGTCGACGACGACGAGGCGGACAGGCTTGGCGCCGCCGCCGCCGTTGGGGGAGGATGATGAGGAGGATGATGAGGAGGACGCGCCGCGGGTGTTTGTGATGGCGACGGAGCGCCGGTACGCGGTGTTGTTCTCCTTGGAGAAGACGCCGCTCGAGCTGCGCTTGACGTCGGGCTTGGGGTACGACACGCGGATGGTCGGGTCCACGCCCAGGCTCATGGTGAACGAGTCGCCCGACGAGCAGCGGGGGAGCGAGGAGCGGCCCATGAAGGTGCCGTCGAGGGTCAAGCCCACGGGCCCCCGCAGCAGCGACATCTTGCTCGCGTTGCGCAGCTTGGCCTTGAGGAACGCGGCGGGGCGGTACTTGGCCACGACGGTGTGGCTGAAGGCGACGTTGCTGAACAAAATCCGGGCGACGCGCTGCTTCGAGGCGTTGGTGCTCGGCGCGAGGGTCTTGGTCCCGGGGAGGTCGTAGGTCGTCGTCAGGCCCGTCTCCTCCATCGCGGACTCCTGGAAGTCGAGAGAGGGCTCGGGCTCGTGGAGCGTGGCCTCGTCGACGACAGCAAGCGCGGAGGATTCCAGGCTACCAAATAGTTGAGGGCCTGCGGGAGCGGCTGGGGGAGGTGGGGCGGAGGCTCTGGCGGATCCGAACAATCCACCGCCGGTGCTGGCTTCAGGCTGGGGTCGCTGAAACAGATTCATTTGCGCTTGTTGCTGTTGCTGTTGCATTTGCTGCTGCATTTGCTGCTGCACCTGTTGCTGCTGCGCAGTCGGCGCCGCGAGAGCCCGCGCCATCGCAGCTGGATTGGGATTGCCACCAATCAGAGATGCTCCCACTGGAGGTTTACTCTGGGCGGCGTTCATGGACATACACATTCTGGGCTGTATAAGTTGGTTAGCAATCATTTATGGGATAACCCTATAGGTCCCTTAGGTGGGCAAGCATAAGATCGACTTACCTGGCTCGAGAAAGAACCGAAGGCCCCCTGCCGTAGGCCGATCAGGTCGGCACCGTGCTTGTCCTGAGATGTAGAGGCAGACGCATTCTGGTACTTGCGCCGCTCTTCCACCTCCTTGATGCTCCTCGTGATACCGCCATAGCCATGGAAACCACCACCGCCCCTTCCGACCAGCTTGATGCGCCAGGGGACGAGCTTCGGGATGTCGTCTTGCAGGCCTGAGAAGACGGCCTGGGACGTGGATAGGATGATCTTGCAGTCCTTCCAAGCCTCCGACGTGTTGTTGGTCAGCTGAGCGTCGAAGAAGAGCATGCCGGTGTTGGCGGTGGTGTTGAGCTGCAAGTCATAGGATGGAGACCAGAACGCCGAAGAAGTGACGTAGGAGATTGAAATATCGCAGGCTGGGTGAGGGGTCTCAGGGTCCGGTGATGCAGGATCAGTAGGCTCTTCTGCGACGGGCTTCACGAGGTCGGTCACGGAGGAGACCGAAGACCGGCGGGACGAGATGGGCGTGTAGTGAGTTGCGTCAAGAGTGATGTGAACAGTGTAGCAAGAGCGTGGCCAGAACTTCTGCTTCTCCTTGCGGATGCGCGTCTTCTCTGCTGCCTTCTTCTGCTGGCGGGCGAGCGCAATCTGTTCCTTCTTACGCTTGGCCGCCTGTTTCTTGACAGCGGCTTTGGCGCGCTTGTTGTCCTCTTTTCGAACCTGCTCCTTGAGCTTGCTCTCTTTCTTCCGAAGGCGGTTGACCTCGGCTTGGAGCTCGCGCTGGCGAACCGTTCCATCAATGTGATCCTGGAAGGTCTTGCCCCTCTGCTCGGTATAGACATCAACGATCTCGCCGACATCTGTTCCAGACTTGGGCTCAAATTTCTTTCCATACTCCTCCAAGAGGTTCAAACGCTTCTCTGCGCTCGAAACCACCTCGCCTGCTCGCTTGACATCGTCGAGTACAGCCACGATTTTGTCCTGCACCGCCTTCAATTCTGTCTTGGCGGGGGTGAGAGCATCATCATCGGAACCCTTGGTCGAAGCTGCTTGATCAGTCTCGTCATCTGAATCGTCTGATTCATCCTTCTCAGAATCAGGGTAAATCTCCTCGAATATTTCTGAGTTTTCGAGCAGCTCGACGGATATATCAGAGATAATGGCGGAGCCAGTGCCCTCGACCTTGATGGAGTGCTCGTCGACAGTGGGAGTCAATCCGATGACGGAAATTTGGTTCAATCCAGGCTAGAAATCGAGTTAATGGTTGGAAATTACTTGGAAAGAATGTCGGATGTGAGGCTAGAGCTCAGCTTTTACATACCTTGAGGATGACGTCTCGGATTTCTCGCACGACCTGAGCGCGCGTGGGGAATAGGGTGATGGACCGCGTGGGCAGATCGCGGGTGCGATACTCCCGGGTGTGAGAAGCCTCCATGATGTCGGCCGTACTTAATTATGAACCGCGTAGCCGTGAAAGAAACGTTATGAGATGTGGTGATGTGTCCTTGAGATGGTTGTTGATGGATTGGTAGGATGCTAGTTTGGGTGCCTGCAGCTACAAATTCCAGAAGTTTTATAGTGTTGTAACCTACACCGTTTGTAGGGACCCACACTCGTACAAGCGTTTAGAAACGGATGTTCCTCAAGTGTCGCGTTTCGGGTGAGTGTTTGCGGGCAAAATTAAATGTTTGTCAGCAGAGGATCAAGTTTCGTGTGGTGGGTGCGGTCCTTGTGCCCCCTCACGCTTCCTGTCAGCCAATCGCACAAGGATCTAAGAGTCTCCGTCCTGCTGAGGATCCGATCGCGCAACCCATTTCTCCTCTCCTCACTCAATCATCAGCATAACAAGCTTCATCTGACTCTGCCAAAAATTACCTCAACATACCCAAGCGACGACAGCCTTGAGAACAATAATCTTTTGAGATGGTGCAAAAATTTCGACTCGCAGCCCCCCGAGCGGAGAGGGCCATACCTCACGGCCGCAAGTTCCGAGATTTCCTCTTGGACGGGTCAGCCGCGGTGCTTGTACGCCTCCTCGCCGTCCCTGTTAAGCCGCAGATTCCCCAACCTATGCCAGCAAATTCCCGAAACGACCGTTGTGCCACCCAGACTGCCTCCGGCCACTCGTTCCTGGAGACCCCGATGGACGGACAAGTGAAGCGCAAAGCCGATGGCGAGCTGCTTGCCGGCTCCCCACCACACAAGAGGCAAGCGAAAACCCAAGGTGGTCACGATGCTCTCACTTTTTCCGATCTCCCCGTGGAGGTTCACCAGCTTGTCTTTGATCACATCGAGTTTATCGAAGACGCCGTCTGCCTCGGTCTCGCGAGCCGATACTTCTGGACCTTCGCTCGAGATTGCCTTAACGCCTATTATATGTCGTTGCGGGGACAATGGGCGGGTGAGAATATCGTCTGTGTGGGAGAAGACACTAAACCGGACGACTATCCTCCCCATCTATTCTCGGACGAGGAGCTGGATGAATTGCGTCAAGAGAGGAATAACGTGTTGATTGACGACGACGTGCTCCCATACGTATCATGCGATGAACCATTTACGCTTTACCACTTTGCCCTTCCTTCCGTTTCCGATACACAAGAAGTCGGCGATCTCTACGCGGAGTCGTCACGCATATATTCTCACTGCAGAAACCGAAGCAAAGACGAAGATTCAGCACTTCAGGCCACGTATTCGGAAGTAGTCGTTACAGAGTCGAGATACTACCCCAAAGACCAGCCGTGGATTCTTCGAAACCTGACGACAAAGGAATTTGTCCGCCCGGAACCCATCGCCATAGACCCGGCATACATCTGTGGTCCCAATATCAGGATTTTGGGCTTCGGCGAAGTTGTCTTGTCACGCATCTGCTGGTCAACCTCCCCACCTGTCGATATGAACCCTAGGACGTTTACCCCGAGGGGAATATGGGCAGGGCATCGCTTCGACATCACTACGCTGGCGAGGCACGAGAGCGAGACCGAGAGTGCGGAATGGAGCGATGTAAGCAGCGAGGTTGCAAAGGAAATTGCCGACATCTGGGCGGGTGAATACGGCGCCGATCTGCGTCAGGACCTCTGCTACTGGTATCAGAAACGACCAAATAGAAATTACCACGACGTGATCCCTCCTTAGATCTCCGAGAGCGGAGCATCTTCTTTGGCGGTGGGCTCTGTCGACTCCGGCTACTAATCCGGATGCAGTGTGCCTAACAGGGATTAGTAGTCTGACAGAGAGAAGACGGCATCAATACTCAGGACGTACGCCGATGGCTCTGATCAGAACCACGATGTAAAGGCTGGGCGTTTGTCGTCGTCGAAGGAGCGAAGGAGGGAAGGAGGGTATAGAGAGATTAAGTTTATTTATACATATCTAACTCTTCGCCAACTCACAGAAACCGAACTCCGGCGACTTCATCGCCGCTTCGGGCACCCGGCGGTTGACCGCCTAAACCGCCTGCTCAAAGACGCCGGCCACGACCCCGACCCGGCTATTCTAGAGACGATTAGCCAGTTCTGCCACCAGTGCCAGCTAAAAGGGGCATCCCCCAGAAGGTTCAAGTTCACGCTGAAGGACGACTGCGACTTTAACTATGAAGTCTTCGTCGATGTGCTATACTTAGACGGCGAGCCCGTTCTTCACGTCGTCGACGGGGGCACCTCCTTCCAAGCAGGAAGATTCCTCCCTTCTCTTTCCACAAAAGACACATGGGAAGCCCTACGGGCGGCGTGGATTGACACATACCTCGGCCCGCCAGATCACTTAGTTCACGATGCCGGAACCAACTTTGCCTCATCAGAATTCCGAAATGAGGCGAAGTTCATGGGAATCACGTGCAGACAAGCGCCCACGGAAGCATATTGGTCAGTCGGCAAGGTCGAACGATATCACGGGCCTCTCCGCCGTGCTTTTGAGATACTGACCGCGGAAATCGGCACAATCTGCTCAAAAGAAGCCGTCCTCCAAATGGCCTTCAAAGCCGTCAACGACACAGCCGGCCCGGACGGCCTCATTCCGACCCTCCTAGTCTTCGGCGCCTTTCCACGGATTAACTTGGACTCGCCCCCTACACCGTCGACACTCAAAAGGGCGGAAGCCGTCGCCAAAGCAATGCGCGCCCTCCGCAAGCACCGCGCTGAGCGGCAAGTCAGGGATGCCCTCGCGGCCCGTAACGGGCCAGACACTAGCGACGTTCTGTCAGCACCTCTTCATTCAGAAATGCTCGTCTGGCGCGAAAAAGACGGCTGGCAAGGGCCGTACAACCTCGTGGCCGTCGACGACCACGATGTCACACTTGATCTCCCCAACGGACCAGTCAAATTCCGCTCAACGGCTGTCAAGAGATACCTACGGGACAGCCAACAAGGAACGGAGCTAGAAGCCATCCCGGAGGAGATCAAAGACACGATAGTGGTGCAGACGGCACCTCCGGCGCCGGAACCCGTACTTCCGCGCCGGCGAGGCCGGACCACAAAAGAAAAGCTGCCAGCAGTAACGTTTATGACCAAAAAGGAAGAGGACAACTACAACGTGGCACTCAGACTTCGCCAGGAAGGCATTATCAACACGGCAGGCAAAGCTTTCGAAGCCTCTGACAGCAAAGAAATAGACGACCTTCTCGCACAAGATGTCTTCCGCTTCGAACGGTACAACCCGCGAATACACACAGGCCGGCTCTTCCGCTCCCGAATGGTACGGGAAGTGAAGAACAAGGAACACTTCCCTATAGAAAAGTCACGTCTAGTGATCCAAGGGCACAACGACCGGGACAAAGAACAGATCCTCACCCAGTCGCCAACGAAGAGGGTCAGCCAGCGGCTTCTTCTCGCTATCACACCAAGCCTGTGGACCAGCGAAGGATACCACCTAGAGCTGCGGGACATCACCCAAGCGTACCCGCAAGCCAAATCAACGCTTCAAAGAGACGTTCTGGCCCAGCTGCCCTCGGAAATGGCCGAACGGTACCCTCCACAGACAATCATGCGGGTTATTCGCCCACTATACGGAATCGCCGAATCAGGCGTACACTGGTGGATCACGTACCACAAACACCACCGCGAGAAGCTATCTATGCAGGTGTCAACGTACGACCCGTGCCTCCTCATCACCACCGGTGGCAAAGAAGGGTTCGGAATGGTGGGTATGCAGACAGACGACACCTTGATTCTGGCTAGCACTCCCTTCTCGGCCTTGGAAGAAGAGGAGATTCAGGAGGCACGCATTCGAGGAAAACCAAAGAAATCACTCTCACCGGCAGCCCCGTTTGACTTCAACGGCACCAACCTTACCGCCGACGACGACGGAAGCATTCAAGTACGTCAGAAGGGCCAAGGGACGAAAATCGACATCGTCAACCAACTCGATCTCAGCGACGAGGATCTCAAGTGCCTCCAAGCCGGTTTTCCGCTGAACGAAAAGGTTGTCAACGCTGTCTTGCACATCTTGGTGACTCTTGCGCCATCTATTGTCACGGCTGTTGAATCTTTTGCCGATATTGCTCCTGACACAACAAGACGCCGTCTTCAAGCTCCGAATGCGTCAGGCCCTCGGAAGTTCATCCTTATTCCCATCCACAACCCCACTTCTGGTTCATCCAAAGGTCGCTGGGTCCTGGCCGTGATCAGCTTTGGCGTCCTCCGAATACTGGATTCCTCACCAACGCACAGCGATACCGAATTCGCTGACGAGAAAATCAAGACTCTTTTCCCTGGCTGCGAATTCAGCCGGCATGATAATGATGAGGAGTATTAGAAACCCTAGTAGCTATAAGACTGACGCTGATTGCCTGTTGCGTAAAATCCTTCTTTGCTGTTTCAACGTTTTGATTTTAACCCCGTCACCAGACTTAGAAATGCGGCGACAGCCCCAGCTATCCAGTTAACAGGACATGAAACAGTAGCAACTAAGGCTTGCTGTGTCTTCAATGTAGTGGTGAAATATATAGACCCTGAAAGTGCGGCTTAAATTGCGAAGCACAAGACCGTCGGGCGAGAAGGCGGCAGGGCAGATCGACCGGCTATAGCCTGCCTCATACCCCAGACCCGGGCCGAATTTTGATGCCGGTGTCGGACCGTCGGGGCCTGCTGCTTGTCTGACGCGACGGCCTTCACATGACCAGGTTGAGATGCGGGTCATCGGATTGGGGGCCTAGGATTGAGGTGGGGAAGCTCTTCTGCAAAGTACAAATGAAAAGGACCATCATCTCGCCAAAAAATACCGGGATTTCGTTGGTCAATCCGACACTTGGCAAGGGAACGCAAGGAAAAATGTGAGTGGAGACGATCAGCCTAGGGCAGATATTCGTCCTGCGACCATCCTCGTCAGCTTGCAAGCTTCTTCCCTGTACAGTAGTAGCGTGCGGCTGGCACAACAGTTGAAGCCTCGAAATTCGGCGGGATCAACCACGACCATGGTGCAAACTGATACTGTACAGTCAAATGTCTAGCTTCAACAGAAGTTGTAGTACCAGCTGTCTTAAATGCTAGCCTAAATTTTGAAGGGTGTGATAGCCTACATCTTGGTTTCGGAGCGTCTAGACCCCCTGCATTCCAAGTCGTGCCCAATCAAACAGGTGCCGATACCTTCCAGGTAACGCTTAGCTCCATGAGCTCCTGGATATAAAAAACAGGCCGCTCTCCCAGGTTGGGAACTGACTTGCTTATCTTACTTGAGGATCAAGGAGTGTACTGTACTGTACATACACCTAAGCATAAGAAGCAACAAGAATAGCCACTCTGAGGGTGCAAATGTTGACGGCCGCGGCCGGGTGGCAGTCCAGGCTCTGGTCCACTTGGCTACATCTGGAAGGATTCAATAAGCGATAGGCAGCAATGTTACAGGACTCCACATCCCAGAATGGGACGGAGTCTCGGGGATGGTGCGATCGATGCTCAACAACGCAGCGATGGACGCCGCGTGGCGAGTTGGATGCTACTTTTGAAGGTAAGTGTCCTGGCCGGGAGGGCCAATAAACCTCTCAGTATTTGCTCTGCACTATTTAGGTAACTTTTTCTCTACACTAACCCTATTGTGTATATCCACCTGCTGCTTCGAATCCAGAGGACACTGCGGGCCGTATCGGCCGGGCAGCTGGAGCGTGCTCGTTTTATCCGCTTCAGCAGGGTGTCGAGAACAAGCTGGCGAACAGGAGGATTTGAGCAAGGGTCGGACACATTCCCTGTCCACGCTAAACCCTATTTGTACTATTGTTCCGATCACCTTGCCGAGTACCCTAGTGACCAACGTGCAGTTTTGGTCGTGAATGCGGGCTGTGCCTCTCTACTCTTCTGCCAACAGTCTGTGCGCATCTCAATGACTGCTTTAGTGCATCCATTAGACAGCGGACCAGTGGACGGGGTAAAAGCTCAGTACCCAAACTGACGGTCGACGCTGTAAACATGAGCTGCTGACCTCTTGCTATTATACACAATTGCATAGACTACATCTCAAGGCTGAGCCAATGCTAGAACTTTGGAAGGGGTGGGCTTGCTACGGAACCGCAAGTAGAAAGCACTGGGGGTATCAGTGTGTACAATACGATCAATAATGGATGATAGGGGCATCTAGATGAGGCTGGGAGGAGAGCAGGACGGCCAGAGACAAAATGGCAGGGGCGACAAGGCGGCACGGTGGATCGACCGGCTATAGCCTGCCCCTGCGTGCATCCGATGCTCCAGAGCCGGGCCGAATTGTCACTCGATGCTGATGCCAGTGTCGGGCCGTTGGATCTTCCCTGCTTCTCAGAAGCGCAGGCCTTCACATGACCAGGTCGAGATGCGGGTCATCCGATTGGGGACCTAAGTGTGAGGTGGGGAAACTCCTGTAAGGTACCAATGGAAAGGACCGTCATCTCGCCAAAGATACCGGGGTTTTGTTGGTCAATTCGACACTTGGCAATGGAGCCTGAGGAAGATTGTGACTAGAGACAATCAGCCTAGGGCAGATGTGACATTGGTACGATAACTGCTGACAGAAGGAATGAGTTGAAAAAACACCTTATTCTCGATAGTTGAGGCCTGCATACAGTAGCACGAGGTTGTGTCTGTTGGGCTAGGTTCAGGTTATATTCCATATACTCTCGACTATAGGTTTTCCTACTTCAGCGTACCTGTTGTCAAATTGCATCGCACATAATTGGTTCGCATGAGATGCAAAAGAAGAAGAAGCGGGCTGACGAAACGAGAAACCTGAGAAAACAGTGTTGCAACACACCCGCCGAGTACCCCTGTAAGAATGCTGCCTGTTCACGGCTTAAGCATGACATTCCTCGGCCCTGCTCCGATCCTTTCTTGGTAAGGATGGGAGAAATCATCAATCTCTTCGAGAACACAGAGCTTGAGATTGGTGGAAGCGAATCGCGCTGCCACCTACTCGAAGGTACGTTTAAGCTTAGTTGGGAAACAATGGTAAACACAGCCACCTTCACATGACCAGATTCAGATGCCGCTCATGCAGTTGGGAGGTCGCGAATGGCCCGGGGGGGGGGCGGCGCGCGTAGAGGACGTCATGTGCAAAGTACTGATGTAACTAAAGGACATTGATCTCCCCAAAACAGTCCTTGGCAAGATGAATTAATAAGAAGGAGCAGCAGCCAGGGTTGGAAGGCTTCCCAATCAAAATGGCTACCATTCCGCTGGGTCGGCCTGATTACATGATAAAAATATGTTTCTATACCTTGCAGGTGATTGATTGAACCAACCACATATACCTACATACTATGCTGCCCCTAGTTGCGGCTCAGTTGCTACAAAGGGAACCAACATACAATCCTTCCCTTGTAATGGGGGGTAGACACTCAATAATTTTGCGGCAAGCTCTTCTAATGCGCTCTGACTTAGGTGATGACCGGACAGAAGTACGCTAAGTGGTGCAACTGGCCTGCCTCTGTTGGTTGTGCTTCACAGTCGAGTGATGGATTCGAGCACTGCCGATACATAAATCGGAACGATTGATTTCAAAGCTTGAGAAACTACGCCATGGTTGTCCCAAGTCCACGCGGAAACTCGATCACTACGTTTGTTGATTTATAAAACCCCCAAGTTCCATAATGTCATTTTCATCTAATTTGGGAAGTTATGCCAACTGGAGCGACTTGGATAGCAGACAAGTTGATATACCAGACATTGCGAATCCTTGCAGAGACATTTCTGGCGAGTACCCAGATGCATTTATAGCAGAAACGGAGTTGAACTGCCCCTTTGCGACAACTCTGCCAATGACGAACATGCAGAGTTCAGTCACCTCTGCGAAGGACTGTGTTGTCGGAGCAGAGATCTCCTCTGAATCACCACAGAGGAATACTCGACGCAAAAAATACGCTGACAAGAACGATTGGGAATTCCACCGAGAAAGGATAAGCAAAATGTACAGGGTGATGAAGTTAAAGGATGTCCTGGCATTCATGGAAAAAACCCACGAGTTCTTTGCTACCGAAAAGATGTACAAAGACCGTTTCAAAATGTGGGGAGTTGAGAAGAATGTTACAGCTAAACGGGTACAGGGGGCACTACAACGCGCAGAGGGATCCAGTCCAGCTGTAACAGGCGATTTTGACGCATCAGACAATACCAAAATCCAGAAATACGTTCGCAGAAGATCGGCTGGACTTGGTAAATTGTCTCCAGAGGATCGACGTCGCGCTAGAAGCCTATTCGCACCAGACGAGAGTAAGCGTGCCCATGGAAATGAGAGGCACAGCAGCGGCAAGTATCACCCGACTGCATGCCAGGCTGATCGGGAAATCGAGCAACCACTGCAGAATACGATTATTGCAGAGGCCCAAGTCTCCCACACTCAGGACGCGCAACAATCCACTCATGGCTTTTTCGCCGGTCATACATCAGCCTATCCACTTATGGCTTCTGTGCCTTTCGACAATCATCAAGCGCCTCTAGATTCTGGTACAACCCAGCTAGATATTCGGGAAAGACTGTACTCGGGCTATTCTTCAGTATATCAGCCAAGTCCATCCGGTGTTGGTAACGATGTCCTTGTGGCAGGGCAGTCATGGACACAGCCGCAGTCTTCAGTCTATGCTGGCACCCCTACAACATGGTGGACAGGGACTTCGTTTGAACAGATGCCGGAGGAACCACAGACACTATACCAGCAACTCAATCAGTATAGCTAGTGGTCACGAAGCTGTTGTCGTCCTTGAAATGGGGTGGTCAGGGAAGGCTTGTGGTTATTACTACGTGCGCAGAGAGTGAAATTCGCTGTTTAGGTGTGAAGGAAGCCTGGTCGACTTTATCATATGCTTGTATACATTCGTTCACTGTCATCCGTAATCACCCAAGCATAATTGCAATGATTCTACAAGGTCTGTTAGCTCTAACAACAAATAGAATGTCACCCTTAAGTATAGTGCCGAGCCCATGAAAATCGGGCAGTCTGTTTGCCAGCTTCCGAGAGCGAAATGGGATCAGGTATCGGGCCATGCGTCTAGACGCAGATGCAGAATCACCGTAAAGACTTCAATTACCAGTTCCGAGGCTTACTAGTCATGCAGCCGTGCACAGGTCTACAGGGCAAGGGTCTCCAGAATATGTGCATGCGCACCCTGCAAATTGAGTCCTCCGCGAACGTCGAGCGGTGCCATCGCCAGGGTAATCTGAGCCTTGAATTAGCCCATGTACAGACAAACGACGTTGATCGGCCTTCGCAATCGCTCCCCACAGACCTGCCAAAAAGCATAAAACCCATCACAGGGGCCTGGGGCCATGGCTGGGTTCTGACTGACCAGACCAGCGCAGGCCTGGTGCTCCGTGCCCTGCGCAGCCATTTGAATCTCACGTGGTAACAAGTGGAAGAGCAGGAACTGAGCCGGTTCCTCCGTTTTGGTTCTCCCAACCGTAGGTGGACGTGTTTGGGATCTGTCCCTAATGTACTGGAGAGTTTATGTTCTGCCTTACTGTACTTCCCCTGCATGAAATACGCTGTCCCCAGAGCATTCTGAATTGTGAGGCGGTAAATATTCCCTTTATTCTTGCGTCTCAGGCACTTTTGGAAGATAAGCTCTGCTTTTTCATACTGCCCCTCGGCGTAGTACTTTAGGCCGAGGAGGGCGTTATCGTCTAAGTGGTTCATCCTGTAATATAAGGGGAAGAACAAATACAACATAAGCATGTGGGGAAGAAGGTGGTGTATTATATAGATGCTCCAATATTTTCGTTTTAGAAAATAGGTTTTCTAAGTGTAGTTCTGTGACCGATCCAGAATAAAATATTTCAAATTGAAATCTTTAAACCAAGTCTAACGTAGTTTATCACCCGCGCGTACGCCGAGTGTGTGGTGCGAGAAGCAAAGCCCGCCGCTGACGACACGCCCCCGATGACACAGCGCACCGCGCCCGAATATCATACAGTGGAAGCTGGTTAGGTTAGTGGACGGAGTGCGGATGGCTGTGCCGGCGTGGCGGTCATGTTGCGTCTCCGGTCTGCAAGACATGGTCGGCCGCGTTTCGGAGACGATCCGTGGTAACGGGAAGCTGGTCCTGGGGTCGCGCCCGGGGTAGCCGGTGGGCCGTAGCAAAATACAGTGACCAGAAGGCAGGGAGTTGACAGGGCCTGACTCGCACTCAGGTCGCCGGACGTTGGTGCTGGCGGGGTGTCGCCCCCTGGATGGCTGCCCGACGAGACCCGCGGAGACTGTATCCTGGCTCGATAGGACGGAAGCGCATGTCGGTCAGCCAAGAGGCTGGGATCTGGGCTCAACTCGCACTTGAGCTGCTGTCTGTGCAGCAGGATGCCGTCCCCAGATGTGCTAGATGCGGCTGGCTTAAGGTGCAAACCCGGATTACGCGACCGCATGGCCCGTACCGGATACGGGGCGGCACCGTTGCAGCCTTTGGCCGGGCCGCTGTACTCCTGTGGGAAGGTCTCCGAATGGAGCATAAGGCGCTCAGGGGCCATAGCCCCATGGCAATGGCACAAGTGCCGGACTACTCAGGCCTCGAGGCGCAATGGCAAGCCGACTGTTTACATGCACAGTCGCCCCGGTGGTGGACTACGCCTCCAGTGTATGGATGCACGCATACAAGGACAAACTCGTGGGACCCATCAACAGGGTCCAGAGAATGGCGGCGCAAGCAATCGTGGGAACCTTCCTCACAGTGGCAACGAGTGTAGCAGAAGCGGAGGCTCACATCGCCAGCGCACGAGACCGGTTCTGGAGACGGGCCACCAAGCTGTGGACCGACATTCACACCCTGCCAGATACCAATCCACTACGCAGAAAACACGTCTCGAATGCGGAAGTTCAGAAAACGACACCGCTCGCCGCTATACCAGGTGGCAGACGCACTGAAAGGCATAGCAATGGAGAAGTTAGAAATCATCAACCCGTTCACGCTATCGCCATGGGAGGAACGCATACAGACCATTACTGAGGACTTGACAGCGACGCAGTTAGCGGACAACTACGATGTGCGCATCGCCGTAAGCAGCTCAGCACGAAACGGTGTGGTGGGAATTGGGGGAGCTTTCTCGCTGCCCGCGTCCGTCTGTGGTAGCCCAAAGCTTGGGACCTTTTCCTCTACGCTCGGCGCAAGATCGGAACAGAACCCATACTCCGGAGAGCTGGCAGCGACGGAACGCGCTTTGAGCACGCTACCAATGCTCAGATCTAGCAGTATCGTGCTATCAACGAACAACAAAGCGGCCGTTCTCACCCTTCGGCAACCTCGACAGCAGTCTGGCCAACAGCATACCCGCCACATCTATGAGGCTGTCGGAGAAATGCGCAAACGCGGAAACATAGTGACAATACGATGGCTCCCTGCGAGCGAAGGAGACAAGCTCCTAAAAATTGCCAAGGAAAACGCCAGAGAGGCCACTCATCCCGGTGCCACTCCAGAAACAGAAACGCCCAGGATGCGGTCGACTACTCTCAACTTGATGAATTCGGGACGGCTGGCAGGTGGTCATGCATTAGCGAGAGGCATGTTACCTCGCATGAGCAGAACCTACCTCATGGTCCTCCATCTTGTATTGCTTCGCAAGGTTAAGGCAATCCGGGCAATCCGGGCAATTAAATTTCGCCTTCCACCTATGCGGACGACAATGATTTGGAGCTTGGAACTTGCAGAGATCGTAAATGGAGAGGAAAACGGAATGGATGTATCAAGACAGTCGTCAAGAACACGAATATGAGAAGATGGGGGTTATTCCATCCTATATGGAGTACAAGGGGTGCATTCCATCGCAGAAGAGTACGAGTCAGCGGCCGTGAAGTTGGTTGACGTGGGGCGCCACCCCGGCCGCTTCCCAAACACGCCTCCTGCATATGCACGTTTAACTTTCATGAAGCAGGGTGCTCTGACTGTAGGTGTTCAGTGATGCAAATCAGTGAGCGCCAGCTTTTATGCAATTACACGCCATTTGTTCCACTGCAAGGTGTACTGCGTTTAGACTCGTCTGCCAGAGCCATCTCAAGTACTATATAGCAATCTCCACGGTGACAACATTCGATTGGGTGCTACATATTGGACTTTTTAGCCCCCATTATGTAATTGTCAGGACTTTTCAGCTCATCAGTCACGGTCACAGATATGTGGGAAAATTATGGGAAACTGTGGACCGTCGCACGCTTGACGGGGCAGGGAACGGTCGCAGTGATCGGCCAGTGGCTCGCTTCGAGGGATCACGTTTGGAAACAAAAAAATCGCAAGAAGACTTTATAATCGGACACTCACAATTTGAAACTCCTTTTTGTTGCCCTCCGTCAAAGGAGTCTTCCGGACAGCCAAGTAATTACAAGATGACACCACCCCTACAGCTCCGACAGAGCATCGGGCAATCTGGTTAGTACTAGACCAATCTTTTCCTGTCCCTCACTCTCTTGGTAATTTCACTATCGTAGACCCGAGAACTAAAGCCTGACGAGTGGCAAAACCCCTGAAAACCTCGTTAATGTCGCACGGTGGACGTTGGAGTTTCTCACTTTACAGCCCTGGACTGCTTAACACCTAGCTGCTAGATAAATACTTTATTAGCTATGTAGCATGGAAAGCAGAGGCTTCCTCCGTAGTAAGCAAACGATTGCTGCTGACAACACAGGCCAAGAATGTGTCATGGTCATCAGCCCATTCAGGTTGCGGTCTAACATGTATCTGATGGTGCAATTTTGTATCACCACAGTCCCGAATACCCCGCCTCACCCCTGGGGCCCCGGTGAGTCACCTTTTCCTCTCGGACTTGGGCTCAACAATATCAACTTCACTGTCCCATATTACCCCATCAAAAAACGCGATGGCGGACGAGGACTTTATGGTCCAAATACTCCTGAAGGAGTTATCGCAGACGCGGTATGCCTGCTCTGGCCTCACTAAGCTGAATGGCGGGACAGCAAACTTTCTTTACCGTGGTAGCTTGCAGCCCTTGGACCTACAGGATGGAGAGGCGGAATCAGCCACCGAGACGGTGGTAGTCAAGCATTCCGAAGGCTACTCGCCTGGCAATCGGGATTTCTTGCTCGATCTTTCACGCTGTGTAATGATAACACCTATGTCCTCTAGTCGTGTGCGCACGGGTTCTAATTTCCCCTGCTTTCTCTAGGTTTTTGAAGAATCTATGCATCAAGCACTTGCAAATTTCTCGTGCACCACTCGTCCCACACAAACTGTGGTGAGGTCACCACGTCTTTACTTGTTTGACCGAAAGACAAGCGCACAGGTTCTAGAGGATTGTTCAGATACGACAGACCTGAATACGATACTGACCTCATACATGGTCAAAGAAATTCTCCCGGGCAGCAGTGCTGAATATGTGTGCCATGAAATAGGCCCTGGCTTCGCTCCTATCATCAGTGGACATTAGAGCCAGGGCAGATGTGGGCTACGAAGTACCGATCGGCGGTATACCAGAATCAGAAGTTTGCAAGGGAAATGACCCCAATAAGGCACAAACGTTTTGGGACCATGGCAAGGACTCTTGCCCCATTCTCAGGTGTGTTTTACGAGCTCCCAGCAATGAGGAGAACGAGGAGGATATAAGGGTTGTTTGTAAGTCCGAACTTATCAAATATTATAAGAAGGAAGAGGAGGAGTACCGGGGGAAAATCATAGATCTCTTGACCGAAGCAGGGATGCCTATCCCGAGGAAGGCCTCAGGAGAGCTGCTATAGTGGGATTAAACGGGTGTGAGGTGGATCTGTTTACACGAAAAGGATGATGTTCAACACATCAGTCAAGGTGTGGTAAATAATCGAAATTGGCATAAGTTAGTTATAGAAATTTTGAGCTTCTCGATGCATTTGGAAGTGGGAAACTATGAGGATGATGCAGCACAGGATCATAAGTAGTATAATGTTGTAGAGAAAAACAATCTACAGTACCGTATTATACGTACTGTACCATCTGGATGTAGTCTGATCATTTATGCTCGCTATATACAGTGACACACTGTTCATTCATATCGAGATAAAGTGGCATTATTTTCGAAACCTTCCGTCTGCCTTGATCCAATCTTCGAGATCTTTGCATTAGCCAACGAGCTATGATTTCTGCTGTTGACGCTGATATTTTGAGGATGCATTTTGAAAATGATCCTTTGAACGACAAGCCACAATGTATAAGACTAGACTAAACTTTACAATATTTCCCTTATTGGGTTGGGAATATTCTTTTTCGCGACGGCAATTTTCTCGCTCATGCGGACTTTGTCTTCGACAACTTATGCTTGGGGAACACCCTGTTACCGCGAATATATTTGATGATGATGTTTGACGCCCACTCGACACACCTCCAACGTACCGTCACAAGCCACGATCATTGAAACCAATCCCGCCAACCCAGATGGCTGCCACAAGGTCTAAATCGATAGATATCAATCTTCAACTATGAGAATCTGAACAGCCAATCTCGTGCCTACCACCTCACCAACAAGGCCTTGGACGAGACCAATAGGTGTGCTCTTTAACCGAGGACTCCTATCAGGACAGCAAAGCAGGGGAAATCTTTACCATGGGAAACCAGATCCAACGCACCCTGTTGAGTTCATGGATCAACAAACTGCTAGTAGCCGCGCCAGTCGGCATTGTTCTGGGTGCCATCCAAAATATGAACCCGATCGCAAATTTTGTCGTCTTCGCTATTATTCCCCTTGCAGCTGTTGTGGGTTTTGCTAGCGAGCTTTAAACCCCTTCTTCTTTCCCTACAACATACCGAGCAGGCGATCAACAACCCTCAATCCATTCGACTTCGTAGTATAAATCGACTGCTAGTGATTCAGTATCTGTCTTGTTTGGATAAAGGATACATTTGTGGTTCAGTATAGGATTGACGCGAAAAACTGGGACGCGGCTAGCACCAAAAACATACATCCCCTCCAAAACCTTGATTACTTTCCGCCGCTTAACAATACAAAAATATTGCGAGGGGGTCCATATTGCCAATATTGTATTGTTCATATTAACAACACCGCATGTGAACCTCATACGCCGGCGATTATATGCGATGCTTCAGAATACGCGGAGCCTTCGTGACACTCCACTTTATATTGGATGATGCCATTTCCTATCCAGAGAAGGATATTTCCGTTGCAAGGATCATGACATTCCTTTTAGGATTTCTACACTAAGTAACCTTTCTAAATAACTGTCCTACAGCTTTGATGGTTGTTCACCCCGAGCCAAGCGCATATGGCTCTGGGTGAAGGTGTCATTAGCAATTGCGGCACTTATGCTCGCATCTAGGGCAAGCGCAAAGGCGGCAATCACTCCCGCAAGCCGGCCTTATTGGCGATGTTTCTGATCAACCAAAATAGCCTCGGGCATGCGTTGACTCGCTGGGAAACAAGGGTTCTAGCAGCCCGGCTGTTATTGAATTCGACCAAGTAGACATAATCAGATGATATTTAAAGTGGATATGCAGGGTTTCCTAATATGGCTAGATTTGAGATCAATTTAAACAACGATAACTACCGTTTTATGCAGTAAATCCATATCGCCGCCAATAAAAGAAGATAGCATCGAAGATATGATTAGTGTATGGAAATCAGTAACTCGGCCATAGAAGAAAGCTGAGCGGTCGCCAAGTCAAAGGTGCTATATAAACATACTACACTTTACGAGAAAATAATTTAGTTATGATTAAATCGACAGAAAGAGTAGCTGTCTGGATTGAAACTTAACCATGAAGGCTTGACAAGTCGAGGACCTTGGCACCAATTGGTGCCAACTTTTATTAATTCTCTTGCCCTGGGTGGGTGCTAGGGTTGGCTAAAGTTGGCAGAGTTAGTAAAACTGATGTCCTGACCGGCTGACTGTCCAACCACGTTATCCCAATTTCTTTTTTCTGGGTGGTTGTACTTATCATCCTAGGTCTCGGCCATGGTGCTGTCCTGAATGCGCAAATAGATTGAATATCAGAACCCAGTCAAAAATAATGTTGCTACCTTAGAAGCTTGTCACTGAAAACTGGCGGATGAGACTCTACATTGCCGTTTCCTCGGACGGCCTCGTGGCTCTTCCTCG
Source organism: Diaporthe sp. PMI_573 (assembly GCA_021399435.1). Lineage (NCBI taxonomy): Eukaryota > Fungi > Ascomycota > Sordariomycetes > Diaporthales > Diaporthaceae > Diaporthe > Diaporthe sp. PMI_573. The sequence goes on from JAJTUP010000125.1 coordinate 60,226, forward strand.
CCTGAAATTTGATCATTTGAATCCTTCGCTGACTTTCAATCATCAACATTGCGTACGAGCCATCTTTTCTCTCTCAGCTGTTCGGCTTGTTGCACATCTCCAGAGGGTTTGTTGACTGTGTTCCTCCGGTCCTTTCAGCTGTGGGCTGACAGGTTGGGCTGGAGACTGCTCCTGAGAGCTTAGCATGGGCGGCCGTTCCCTATTTTGCATCTCAAAATTTCGTCCAAAGATAAGTCCCTCGGAGCTATAATATGATAATCATTCCGTTGTACCTGGACGGTAACTGATTAGCCGAGCCGCACGGTATTAACTGCTCTAGAGGTTGTCCTACAAAAATATTATATTTTTCGAAAAGCGATTTCAGAAGCGTGGACAATTTTCTTGGATCAATCGTTTTGCATGGTATGACCTGAGGCTGCCTGGGCGGTGTGTCTAGCAACAGGCAGATCTTATCCTCAAAACTCTAGAGAGCTTCAATATCACTTCAAAGCTTGGTTGGCACACAGGCGACAATGCCACATCAAACAACACTTCAACATCAACACGCTGGCGAACTCTGGAGAGCACTGCTACCCCGTCGCTTCAGCGAGACGTCTACTTCCTATTCCATATTAGCGCACTAGCATACCTAAAGAAAGAGAGCGACTGGATAATCCTGCACCTTTACGCATTTGCTTGTGATGTGGCAAGCAACGGTATCGCAGAGTTTAATGGTCTAGCCGAGCAGAGACAGTCAAGCTTGGCGAACTATACTTACCACGACCGAACAACCCTGCCTTCGGCGACCTTGTGCCGGGCTCAGGAGTCCAGCTCTAAACATCATACAATAGACATTGTGCGGGGCTAGCGTTATCAGAATCGCCTTACCTTCTCTTGGTGACCGAACCGTCTAAGTGTAGTGGAAGCATTTTTGAAATTCCTGGCCGGGTGTTACGTTTAGTCAGGACTGCACCCTTTCCATTTAACCTGATATCCAAGTCGCTTCCTCAGACCAACCAGTCTTGAAGCTTCGACTCTTTCGACCTCAATCTCGGGTTAACCTTTGATTTCCTCAGGCGGTAGAGGCGGTTTTATCTGTTCTGTCATAATGAATAGGTCTAGTCCCTCAGATTTCTTAGAGAATGTGAGGACATATTCAGGTAGAGATAGTGACATGATGAAGAACCAATTCTGTTGCGATTTGTAACTGCATGGTCGCATATCAAGGCTAAGCGAATGTACTGCTGGTATAAATTTGGCAAGCGACAGTGGTCTCAGACCGCAGTCCCGGCGGGTATTTGCCGGTGCGAGGTTTGAATGCCATAGCGTCTCTTGGACAACCAAAAGGCTATTCAACGAGAGGAAGGGAACTCTTCGGGCAATAAGGTGAAGATCAATTACTAGAATACAGATCGATAGGCCAATGACGAAGTGATAAAACTACCAGGTGATGTTTGGGAAATAAACGGCCACGGAAAATACGACCCAAGGAATTGACTACCGAACAAATTGACTACTAAAGCCAGATCATCCAAAGAAGGCCATGACCGCGGCGGTAACGAGCGCTGGCAACCACCCAGCCACCAAACCCTTGTGCGTGAGACCCGCAGCAGCATTCGGCGATTTTCTGCCGCCACTGGCGGTCGTGCCGTTGGGCAGGGTTCCGTTGATAAGGATGGTTTCGGTGCCGTTAACCTCATCAAGGCACACTATGCTGTGATTCAGGGAGCCGTAGCTACCGTTGCCGATGATGCTGTCGATGTAGGCCTGGTCGCCGTTGTCGTCACAGCCACATACCTGGTACGGAGCACAAGCGCACAGGACGGGCTTAATCTCATCACGATCTGACGTCTGGTTGTGGTAATACCATGGTTGCTCGTGCGGATACAGATATGGCAGGGGATGCCATACGCCCGGCCAGAATGCGATCTCCTGGAGCCTGCCAGCCAGCATGAAGGGCACGACACCACCAGTTGATGGTGAGCCCGCGCAGTAGGGGATGGTCGTACCGCCGCTATAGAAGCGTCCATTGCCGTACGCAGGGGCAACACCGGAGCCGGTTGTTGTTTGGCCGCCAGTTGACGAGGACGAGGAGGCTGCACCATGGCTGCTGAATTGAATTTAGTATATTTTTGTTGCTTGCCGCTTTCTGCGCGCTCTATCAAGAACACCTCTGCTAGGATTGTCTCGCTTACCCTGACGACCCGGTCGAGCCTGATTTGGAGGACGACCTACCTCCTCCCCGACCACCCGAGCCGTGGCCTCTTCGCTTCCATAGATAGTAATTGCGAGATCCGCTATCTGCCCACTGCTGTCGAGTGATGATGTCGTGTGTTGATGTCAAGTTGGCGGGCTGCAAAACAACAGCCATGATTGTGGTTTGCAGGGCTGCGCCTATGACCATGATCAGACAGAACTTCATGACGTCTTAGGGCTGGATGCTTAATTCGAGATAGTATAAAGAACTGAGAAACGGGGTAACGAAAGGAAGCAATCCGAAAGCAAAGGGATACCGTCTTATATACTCATTCTCTAGGGGTGGAATATTGGGCCTTGTCATTAGGCAGTCAGCATCTCATCGGATGTTACGTCAACCTTGCGGAACACTATAAGTGGAAATAATAATGAAACCTTGAACATTAACATTCTCGACGATGCTTAGGCAGGCAACCGTGGGCTAAGTATAGGCGGGGACAGGTCCGCGTCATTTGACCACGACGTTCTTTTCCACTTCAAAGTTCAGCGGATGCCTTCAGGAACCTAGTCCGTCCTTACTGCGGCGAACAAAACTGACATGAACTGTTATAAGCTCTAAACTGCTGAACGTCATCATAACCTCTATTACACGATTCCATCAAATGTAGCGTTTCGGTGTAGCATTTGAAATGCTTCATATGCCCCCGCCCCCGCCCCCCCGCGAAAAGACCTAAAGAAAAGACCAAAAAAAAAACCCCAAAAAAAAACCTAAGGAGCCTTCCTAAATAGGGTACTCGTGTAGAGCAAGGGCAATGTTCAGCCTGGAGCCAGCAGCCCAGCAGTGCTTCTCGCTCCGGCAGTGACCGTAGTGGAGTGTTGTGGGTTCAAACACTATACGCATGCGATATAGAGAACGAGAGAACAGCAGGTAAGGCTAGGTTGTGTACACAGTTTTCTGGCAAAGTCTAACAAGTGGATGATGATATAAAACCTGGCCCTATCAGGTAGATAAATGATGTCAGAAGCCTGCGTCAACCCTCCTAATACACACTAAAGCCCTACATCCATACACTTTTCCGCAAGGAGGCTGCATCTTCGTATGTTTCTTCTTCTTTTTTATCTGCCTCTGCATCTCTGCAAGCAGACTAGCAGCGCCGACATCATGCTTTGTCCTGCTCCCAGTAGTCGTTTCGATGTGCCGCTTTAGGTGACTACGGAAGTTCTCGTCCCTATTGAAGGTTTTGAGAGCCTCGCAGAATTTACATCGCCATCTTTTCGGTTTTATCTAAATGAGCCCTGCAACTGCGCATAAACTTCTGTATGTCAAATTCACCATCGATAGTATACTATACTCACTCGTTGTAATGCCTCTTCAAGTGCTCCTGCCTTAAGTAACTCTTCCCATTACATCCGATGTATTCGCATCTGTGTCTGTTTGCAGGGGCCTCGATGACATCAAAGCTTTCTTGAAGTGAAGGGTGTTTAACGCTACCAGCTTGCTCTTCGGAGCGCAGGTCTTTGGACGGGTCGCTCGCAATAATTAATGCAGACTTGTGCTGCTGCCCGTTCGTAACGGTACAGCGCCTGCTCCAGCTGTGAGAAATTCCTAGATATACAGGCGTTAGGATGGTCAGGGGCGTGATCGGCGGAGATGTCTGCTCGAAACCTATAGGACGCCCATCCGACTGGTGCTTCCAAATTGCTGTCATATCGGAACCTTGGTCAGGCATGTTGATGGCCGGTGTGGAAGCTGGGGTTTCGAGACAATCCATGTACATAGTCATGCTGTCCAGTGAGTCAAAGTCCATCGTGTTCTGAGGTGTGGCCAACAAACTGGACGTCGATGATGGTGGCGATCGGGAATCATCAAACATCATGATATTGAAATCAAAGGATTCCCCAAAATCCATCACTGCAGGCTTCGCATAGGGACTTCCCTCCGGGCGAAGTAAAATCCATCCGACCATAGTCCACCCTAGCAACAAATTCCAGCCAAGCCATCTACTCGCCATGAACATTCCAGAGCCGATCTTGTTCGCCAAGCCACCATGTTCCAACTTCTGCAGCCTTGTCAACCCAGCTAGCAGCCTCAGGACTATATGTGTCGTAAGCGGCCGCACGAAGATCGTCTAAAGACCACCTAGTCAAAGGTTGAACTTCTGCAGGATCGATAACGATATTGGTAAACCGATACTTGTAATCTTGAGTCAAGGGGATGATGAGGCGGTAAGGGACCGCTGCAGACGAGATAGCTAGAAGCGATCCCCCAGGGGCGATGATGGCTATATTCCAGCCCTGCCGATCGTTGTAGACGTTTCCGAGAGATTAGCGATATTCGCTTCGGATGCTCGTTTCGACGATCCTCTCGGAAGCCAGGCCCCCGGTGGCAGAACGATATGGCTGTTTTGACTGATTGTTGAAGGCAGACCGATTGTTACACCCAGTGGCTGTACCACATGCATTGGACAAGCAACTCCTGCCCCTGACTTGCCTTATCTTGTCGTTTGCACATTAAAGTAGGAAATCGGTCCAGTGTTTTCGGTGATGGTTTGCGGCATTTACATCATGGTGGTTGCGAATGGGGTATGACTTGTCGACGTGTTCAGCGATTGTTGCTATGCGTTCGGCTATTGATCCCTGCGCAGACACAACTGGCGTGGCTTCGCGTTCGTTGCATTTTCTCTCTATTTTCTGAAGCAGAAGTAGGGTCTCGCTTTTGCCGTGCAGCGAGACAGTACCGTCCATGCCTAACCTTTCTGCTACTTGAATGAGGCGTGTTGTACTTCGTGTATCAGTCATGGTCCGGACGGATAGAGAGGAAACAGGTCTGCGTCAACCAGGTCAAACGAGAGGAGAGGGAAGAAACCGTGGAGAGCGGCCATGTTTAAGCGCCAGGCCCAAGCTAAGACGGCTCGGCTGACCCGTCCTCCCCGTGAACCACGTAGATGCATGTCTCAATAGGGAATCATCCCCGCTAGGATTTGTTGCTTTAGGTCCTCTCGCTTCTCCCTATACGTTATTCCGAAATTAGGGCTTCGTCTATATTTTCATATTGGGGATTACGAACTGACTTTTGGTAGCAGAGTTGGTCGCTGATTTGTACATATAAAACGCGCCTTCTCGGGAGTGGTTAATTCCAACCTGGTGCATGATTACAAACAAAGCACGGGATTCCATCAGAACGAACGTAATTGCGATGTGCTCTGGTCGCAACGCCGGTCTCAAAGACAAATTAGTAAGGCCATGAGGGTCTTCAAGAATTGCGATCATGGAAGAGCAGCGGGTGTTTATAGTTATCAATCCGCTCAATGTCTCGAAGTTCGGAATGTGTCATTATTAATGTCATCGACATGCAGCATAATATCCTTTCCTGGTACTACAGACGGTCGCCAGGTGACAAGTTCTGCGATTTATATACCATCCAATGCGTTTCTGTTGCCTCTATCTATGCCGTTCGGTAAGCATCTCATGAAATCCAGTTATTGTAGGCAACAGGCCCTATCGAAAAGGCCAATGTAGTGGTTGCACAAGAAATACGCCCTGTCCAGCCTCGCTGTTAGGCATTGTGTGATGAGGCAGTGTCCCGAATTTTAACCATTTGCTTGTATCTAAATCTTGTTGTCCACGGGTCAAAGAAGAGAAGACAAACTTCATCGCTCGAGCGTCGAAAACAGAGATGTAGGTATTAGAACAGCATTGCCATGTTGCATCTTTGAGATGGCTTGGAAATCTAGACCAAAAAATCATTACGGAATTTGGCAGAAGCTTTGCGTCATCATTTATCTAATTATACGAGATATAATTAGAAATAACTCCTCAAATATCTTTCAGTTCACGTTTCAAAATATTTTAGAATAACCAACAGTAAATTGTAACGGCCAGCAATGTCCAGCATGGAAACTGTTGTATTGGCACTACGTACGAAGATTCTAAGCTTGAGGAGGGGAGAAGAAAGAAAAGAAACTCGCGATGTGCGACGCGTTGGAGAAGTTTAATAACCGTGGTCCGTGCCTGTCGCAGGGGCCAGCCCCCCCCTGCCAGCACCTTGTGGTGGTGTCAGCCCGTCTAGTGGTGACAACCGCCACACTACCCCCCTCCAAAGCGCGGACGGCAGAGGCGTGCGGGCTTTTAAAGGTGACGCTTGATCTTGGTCTTGGTCTTGGACCCCAGCTTTCCGTGCGCTGCTACGTTGTCTTCGTCATGATCAGGATCGGCTTCGTCATTGGCAGCGGCTCTGATCCATTCCTGTAGTCGTTTAGGCGGTCCTGGGGCATCCGGGTGGAGTTGATGAAAGCTTTCCAAGGCAATGGGGGCATTCTTGAAGTTTCTCGCTGGGTACCAAGTATCATCCGGATCGCAGCCGCGCCAGGCGACTTGATATTGTAATGTCTTTGTCTTTCCAAGCAGCCGTGAACGTTCTATGTGGTCGACTTCATACTCTGGCTCACCGTTAATGTCCTCTGGTGGCGGTGGGGTTTGGTGTTGTTGCGGTAGCGGGTCATCCGGGGCCTTTCTAACCGGTCGGCATGGAACAGGTTTGTCATTGAGTACGACGGGGGCAAGTCAAGAACATAACTGTACCCCCGTTCTTGTTTGATCTTGAACGGGCCTACCCACTGGGATTCTAAACGCGTTGTTGCGGCGGTTGTAGAAAACCCCTTCTTCTTTAGGAAAACCATGTCTTCAACAGAGAAGTCTGCTGGGCGTCGTTTCTGATTCGCCTGTGTTTGTTGTCGGTTTTGAGCTGTCTGAGCTGCTGTTCGAGCTGAGTCCTGTACGGTCTTGGTTTCTCTCAGGATTTCCAGGGCGCGTTCTTCTGGTCTGGACGACGCTGTTGCCGTTCTAAGGTCAAGGGACAGGGGATTCCGGACATCTTTACCGAGGGCGACCTTTAACGGTGCCATGTTGATTGACGAGTGCCACGAGGAATTATGAGCAAAGTCTAGTGCCGGCAGGTGTGTGCTCCAGTCGTTCTGATACTTGTTCACGTAGAACCGTAGTCGTTGGTCGAGCTCCTGGTTTGTGAACTCCACGGCGCCTTGGGTCTGTGGGTGGTAAGCACTACCATGTCGATGCTTCGTGCCCGTAAGTTCGCAGCCATGATCTGTTTTGCCTCTTCGAACTGAAGAGAAATGCTGTTAAGATCGGCCTCGACGAGATCGCACTGTCTCTTGACCCCCTGCAGCTGGCTTGTCAGCTCCTCCCGCTGGTCCAAGAGCGTGGCAATCTGGCGCCTCATGGGTGCCGTCCTGGACTCAAATTTGCCCACCATGACCCGGTCCTCCTCGGCCCGGACCTCAATTGTGTCGGACCAGTAGCTGGCTTCGATGTCGGCCCAGTCCTATATGTCTTTATCCGCCATGTCGGATCCCATTCAGCGCGCCTGCAAGTCCTTGTGCGAGACTTCTAGTACTCAATGTAGAGGCGTGTCCTCCTAGTTTACACTTTGCCTGGGTCTGGTCATGTACGACAGACCTCTATTGCCTCATGACCATTAGCAATACATATTAGAAAATAAGAGGTCGAAAAACTATATATGCGGATACATAGTGTGTGTAGAAACTTATAAACACCGGGTTGTGTACACAGTTGCGTAAATAATCCCGAGACGGACGATCGAGAGGAGCAGAATCTATGGTCAGTGTCAGTAGGTACCGTCCAACCAGGCACATGGGCGTTGAAAGTTGGATTTCTAATCTGGGATAGTTTGTGATATAATTGGCTTCTGATAGTGCTAGGACTTATTCGGGAGGGTATTGGTACTTTCTCACAGGGATCAAACTTCGGGCAGTACCTTTGGCGGCTTATTTTTTCTGTCTTCCCAAGCACTGTACTTTTTATTAAGTTAGGTCCCCGCAAATAGTTTCCCTAAATGATGGGAAAGTGAATTTTTTCAAAGGCAGTGCAAAATCTTGCTACGAGACGCCGACTCTAGGTTATGAGCACGTTGAGAACCAACGAGAAGCCCGCTTCCGCAAATAGCAAGCATCTTTCTACACCGTTGAATTACCTTGTAAAGAAGTGGTGAGTTTGACCGTATCTAAGCGTTGGAAGGGATTTTCCATCAAAATATCAGTGTACCCTGATCCCACATCGTGCAAGTGGGAAAAGGACAGGAGGGCAGGGGCTAAAGGCTTCGCCCGGTGGGGGGCAGCCAACTCTGCAAGCAACCCAAATCTAGCAGATGCTTGAGCCACCGTTCGACTTTTTGTATCGCCAAGCTTTTCGCAAACATGGGCTGCGAGATCCTCCCAGCTGGCCGTAGGTTCACGCACAACGGGAATCTAAAAGCTGGTACCTTCTTAGTCTTTAATGGCCCTTCCCACATTCTTGAGGAGTACCCCGATAACCTCAGCAGTGAGAGTGATGAAGAAGATGGCATTCCACTCCTGCTCTCTACCTTCTCCATGGAAGCTAGACTGGACACGTTGGAGGTGGATTGGGAAGGAAATTGGTTTGGCATCACGGCGCGCGTCTGCCCCAACAGACTGACATTCGAAAATGTCGACCAAGACGGCTGGGAACCTAGCAGTGGCGTGCCAGAGCCTGTTCAGTACGCGCTGGCCATGCCACGGGACGACGGTCTCGAACCGTAAGTATCCGGAAGATTTTTTTGCTGTAATGTAAATGTCGTATGCTAACGTTTACTGCAAGGATTGTCCCTCGTTGTCTCAGCAATAGTGCCAGCGGCTCGTCGTGGCCAACTCGCCCAGCCCAGGCTTCCTTTGCCGGGCCGGTGGACCATGAGAGCTTCCAGCTCCGGGGGGACGTCTGGCCTGACCTACTACGACGAACATCCGTCTTTGTCAAGCTAGGATCTTACATCATACCCGAAGGAGATCGAGCGCCGCACAAAGGCGTGCATGTCTGCCACGTGCTTGTCCTCTTCCCCATCAATAAACAGCCATGGAGCTCGGCACTCAGCTGGATGAAGAGCTCATCAAGTTAGCGGGTCATGGATTTCTTGCACGGGTCGCGTGCTAGGGGTGCTCAACCGACAGCTCCTCCAAGCCGATCTGCCTGCCGATTCGCCGGTTCGGATCCTTGCGATCGTGGCGGACCATTGGGAGTTTATACGTCAAGCCTCGCTTAACTCGCGCAGTCCAACTGCACCAAAACAGAGCAGCTCATCCCGGGTACCACAGACACCGACAAAGAGTACTGCTTTTCCAAGCAGCCAGGGAAGCGGCGGCATCATCAGCAGGAACACATTCTACCTGACGCAAAAGGGTAAGGAACCACAACGCTTGGGTAATGAGGCTGCATCGTCCAGGGGCGGCCCGTCGAGAGCGCGAGATTCATCCAGTTGGTTGCCTACTCAAGCTATCACACTTGCCGCAAGAACATAACTAAGGATTACTGCAGGAGAACGGCGCCGAGAGGTCCGTGCGCCGCACTACCTTGTCAAAACTACGCTACACAAGCCATTGGTATGGCCGTGACAACAGCCAGCGTCCACCTACCCATCGATTTTTGGTGGCCTGCCCAAAATAGGTTTACAGGGCGCGCGAGAACAGGCTGTTCCTTATTCAAACATCACTACAACATTTCTGCGACAATCTGCTCCTTCCGGATTTCGTAAAAGCGTCGCGACTCAACAACAGGGGACAATGTCCACAGAAGCTCACCACATGTTCCCGGTCATGGCACCCGGCCATCTTCTCTCAACAAAGCACCCGGAGAATATCTCAGCACGACAGTACCCCAGCACCAGCAGCGCCTTCAGTAGCTTAGCGCATCCTGACGAGGACCGAACTTAGGTCTCAGATCTTGCTGAGCGAAGGCGGATACAAAACAGGATTGCCTAGCGAGACTACCGTGGGTGGCTCTGTCTTTAACCCACCCCGTTGCGCAATAGCCGTGAATGCTTCTATTCCAACCCACCATCTTGCTATCTGCGCCCTCATCTCGCGCGGGCCAAGGGTTGGGTCAGACAACATGCACGCCTGTTAGCCCGACGTTTGGACGGGTGACGGAGAGCTATTGGATTCCAATATAAAGGACGTTTCACAGCAGGATAGGCACCAGAACCCGCATTTTGACAAGTAGTAAGTTACTATTACTGTACTACTGTACTATATAGTACATGCATATATCTATCTTCCTTAAATTCAGCCTTAATTCCCTTGTTCCACAGAATTTGACCTCAAGTGTCAATCAGGGTGAAAGCTGTACTGCTCACCGTGGGGAAAACCCCGCCTGGCCAACCGGCAGGTAAAACCCGTCGATTTGCCTGTGCAGCCAACTGGCAACGCATTTCTGGACACAACTGGACATCATGGATAAGTTTATGAAGCAATTGTAAAGTTATGTAATTTTCGCAACCCATCCTACCTTTGTAGATTTAACGCCAATTAAACACGCAAATGCCGCTTGTACAAATATGCTTCCAAAACGGGTAGCTACACGCTGACTTACCAAGCCCAAATGCTCGAGAATGAAGAGACTAGCCAAAAAAAGTCAAAGTCTAAAGATAGAATATTTCTTTAAGCATCCGCACTGGCGGCAGCGAGGCGGGCAGACCGCCTCAAAGAACTGCTGTCAGGGTCGCCTCCTTTGTACGCCATAACGCCCCAAGACCTCCGCCGCCGCCTCGCCTTGGTAGCAGCCGCCTTCCCGCGCGTCTTGGACCCCGAATCGGACTTTCTCACCTTCTCAACCGAACCGGACAAAGTCTTCTTCCTCTTTCCCCCGCGCTGCTGGCCATTAATGCGGCCGTAGGTCCCGAAGCCCCTGGGGGAGACGCTGCCGTCCGGGTAGACGTGCCTGCGGTATGTCTCGGAGGTGTGGGGGTACTCGAAGGCGTTGCACTCGCAGGGCATGGAGCTGTCAAAGTAGGTTATGCCGTAGTCGATGAAGATCTCCTCGCCGGCCGCGATGTCGCAGTTCGTGTTGAAGGCGATCGCGGCACGATTCCCGTACATAACCGTCATTGGGTCTGTGTTGCACTTGCAGTTGTGATTGAAATACCGGGTGATCTGTTTGGTTTGTATTGGTCAATTATCATAACCTCTTCCATCTTTCATTGTACGAGTTCGGGACATGATAGCTCAGGGGGAATTTGATTGGTAAAAATGGAGGGAAGCAACGACTTACATTACCATATTGCTGTCCATCAGACTCAGTTCGGCCTTCTATCGTGTAAGTATAGCGAGCATCACGTGGATGGGCAGTATCAAGGGGAATAAGACGGCCCAGGTACTCGCCGATCAGGGTCCCGCGTGGTATGTTTGCCACCGCGAACACCCCGTAGCCCCATCGACCTCGTCTGATCTGGAGGTTGAACTCGGCCACGTCCTGGAAAAGATCTTTGGCAATGTCCACGCATACCTCTCCATTGCACTGGTTTAGTGGTTGCTGATTAGTACATGATAGCCGTCATGGGATAACACCGGAGTGGAACGTAGGTATGATACTCACAGCAGGGCCTTTTTGACCACAAACAAAACAAACGAGGTTTTTTATCTTGAAGGCGAGGATTCCCTCGACCGTGTTGACTCCGTTGGGTGGACCTATTCCATTCCCGTAGTCGACACCACGATTTTTAGCCTGCCCTGTTGCGTCACGTTGTGTTAGTACTTGTAAATAATACTCTGGTCCAAGAAGTAACGAGGCGGATCAATCGACGATAAGCCATGGCAGAATACTCACAGTCTGTAGGGTCAATAACATAATCCTCGATTATCCTAGGATGCGTATTGTCATCAGAAATAATATCAATCATGGCATCCGGATCGGGGTCATAATATGAAAACACTTCCAATGTGTTGAGGTCTGGTAAACCTGCGGGCGCAGCCATGTCGCTTCAGCTTAATTGTTCTTTGAACACGTTTGGGAGGATGTTGCAGTTTATGTTATTATAAACTTTGTTATTCTCGAGATTGTCCAGATTGCCGGATTGTTGGGTTCTTGTATTATTTAACTTACAGCCAGAGGGATACTTTGTGGCAGTTTAGATTGTCAGTTTGCGCTCCTGTCCCGTTCCCGACACATTGTTTTGGATATCAGGCGTTTCCATATATAATTCCAACCAATTTAAGAGAAAGGCTTGTATGGAATTGTGAAGAGCCGCTCTTTGTCAAACAAAGACTGCCTATAGTTGCTTTGATATATTTATATCCGTATTATTATGTGATTGATTGTCGGCGTTGATCCTGCTTGACTTTGCCGTGTCCGTGTCATTGTCTCCCATGTATCCTGAGAATGATATTGTGTTAGTATTCTGACAGGTTGGTCTCTCATGGAGCACATTGAGTATATTCTAGTAGATTCAAGTATTGGTAGAGCTCAATAGACAATTCAAGATGGGGTGAGCAACAAGTAATTACGGGTTTTCTTAGATTGTGCCGTTGAGAATGATTTGAAACCGGACACCTGCATCAAGTAGAGCCGATCAGGGCAGCCAAGTGTTGTGAGCTGAAAATCTAGCCAACTAAATCCGACTCAGGTTTTTTTCTTACGAATATTGACAGCAGGACTCAATCCACTGTTCTCCTGATTGAAGCTTGCCCACAAGTTTGGCGGTGACTGAAGAGTGGATTTGATGTCGACGCTGACGGGGAAACTGGAGAGAGTTCATTCGCGGGTTAGTCTACTAACTTCCCCAGGGCAAAATGATGCACTAGAACTGGTAGCGCCTGCACCACTAGATGGGGGCCCGTTTTGTCCACTCCGTCCCCACCAGAACGGCCCCCAACAGCCCCCAACGGTTCGAACGGTCCGTTTAGGTCTGACTGACTGTTGGCAACTCGTACAAGTGTCAAAATTACTGGGGTGGATGATGGCATATGGTAGGCCCCCTGCAGGTTGTGTAACGCATTCCTTGTGAGTCAATCAATCAGAGAAGCAGAAAAAAAGGGAGAAGAAAGGCCGGTCAAGGCTGCTCTTTGAATTTGGCTTTCTCTGCCCTGCAGGAGAGGGGCTGTTCATTGGCACGATCCACTGCAGCTGCCCGTCAGGGCGCCCAGGTGGTTCTTTGGCCCTGACCCCTCCTTCTTCAGGTAGGCCCCACTGTCTTCTCGAGGGCTCCCAATTCCTCCCAATTCCTCCCAATTCCTCCCAGTTCCTCCCAGCTCTTCTCCATATCATATCATCCACCTCCTCGCCGCTGCATCGCCTTCTGAGGAGCTCGGCAATCCCTTCTGTCTTCCCTCCACACCCTTTTGCCATCCTCATCCTTAATTACGTCCTTATTTTCCAGTGACTGACCGGCGGGACCTGCGTCTGCTCGAGCTCCCTCGCTCTGGTTTAGGAGCTTTTGGAGCTCTCGAAGCTGCTGTGGTAGGTCGGCCCACCCCCACCTCAGCTCATCAACGCTGTTCCTTGCCATGCCGCAGCATGCCGTTGTTGGATCCCCCGCTAATAGAACACCAGATATCCTTACCTGGATAATTGTATCCCTAACAGCCGCTTGTTGCATCGATATCCCTTGCTACACTATTGCTGTCTCGAGCTGCTCGGGCGGCTGTCCACCATCCAACCCTGCTTGTGTGCCTCGCTCTCGAGCACGCACTTGCATGCTCGACGATGGCTGATCGTGGTCGAGGAAGAGGACGAGGACGTGGTGACGGCGCCGGTCGTGGCGATGGGGGTGCTCGCGGCGGTCCAAGCAGAGGAGGCTCCTTCCCACCCGGTCGTGGAGGAGGGGACCGAGGTGGCCGCGGTGGATATCGTGGCGGCGGCGACCGGGGCGGAGGAGATCGCGGCGGTGGCTACCGCGGTGGAGGAGATCGTGGTGGTGGCTATCGCGGGGGCGGAGATCGCGGCGGGTACCGTGGAGGTGGCGATCGGGGCCGAGGTGGCGGTGACCGTGGTGGCCGCGGCGGACGACCCCCCGCGCAGGTCTACACGCCTCCCGCTGGAGATGTTCCCGTCCCCGATACCCAGGTGAGGGCCGTCGAAGACGCTCGCCAGAAGGCCCGCAAATCGCCCGAGTTCTCGATGAGCTCGCTGAGTCTCGACAGCTCTGCCCTGTTACCAGCTCGGCCCGGCTACGGCACCGAGGGCCAGCCCATCACCGTCTACGCCAACTACGTCCCGCTGGTCCCCCGATCTGACCTGACTCTGTACTCATACGATGTCGCCGAAATCAAGCCCGACGTTGTTGGAAAGAAGCGAACACAGGTCATCCGTCTCTTGGTAAAGGAGTCGCCAGAGCTGGAGAGTTACCGAGGAGACATGGTCACCGACTTCAAGTCCACCCTGATCTCCCGGAAGCAACTGGACTTGGGAGGACCCGAAAAAGTCATCGAGGTCGCCTACAAGGCTGAGGGAGAAGACGACCCAAAGGAGCACGCCCCGAAATACAAGGTCGCTGTTAAGTACACCAAGACACTGACTGTTGGCGACCTGATGTCCTTCCTGACCTCGACGAACCCAGCGGTCCAGTATGACAGCAAGTTGGAGATGATCCAGGGTCTGAACATCTTCCTCAAGCACTGGGCCAAGTCCAACAACAACGTGGCAACTATTGGAGCCAGCAAGACCTTCTCGATGAGTGGCAACGCTGATAACCTCGACCTCGGACGGGGCCTCACTGCTCTGCGTGGTTTCTTCACCAGCGTTCGGGCTGCTACCAACCGCATTCTTGTCAACGTCAACGTCAGTCATGGTGCCTTCTACAACGAGGGAAAGCTGACGAATTTGATTGCGGCCTACAACCCACGCCCTGATCCCGGCGGGTGGCGTTCCCTCGAAAAGTTCCTCAAACGTGTTCGTGTCCGAACAACACACCTCAAGGAGAAGAAGAACAGAAAGGGAGAAGTCATTCATCGGGCCAAGACTGTCTTCGGGCTGGCTAAGAAATCAGACGGACAGGGGCCCAACCGGCCCAGGGTTAAAGAGTTCGCCGCTGGACCGAAGCATGTCGAGTTCTGGCTTGAAGACAGGTCCCCGGCACCAGCAGCTTCGTCCTCCATCCCAGGTGCCGAGCCATCCCAAGCCACATCCAAGAAGAAGGGAAAGGGCAAGGGTGCGAAGGGCAAAGCGGAAGCACCTCCAAAAGCCGGACCACAACCTGTGTCTGCTGGAACTGGCCGCTATATCAGCGTCTACGAACACTTCAAGAACACATACAACATCACGTGTGGAGATGACTACCCTGTGGTCAATGTCGGCACGGATAAGAATCCATCATACCTGCCCGCTGAGGTTAGCGTTGTATTGCCCGGTCAGAGCGCCATGGCGAAGCTCAGCGGCGAGCAGACCCGGAACATGATCAAGTTTGCTGTCCGTGGGCCCTGGCTCAACGCCATGTCTATCGCCAATGACGGCCTCGTCACAGGCGGTCTATCAACCGAGACCAATCCTCTTTTGGTAAGCCCTGATATTCCGCGCGAAATGCCCCAAGAGTGTTCCTTGATGTCCTATGGGATGGGATGCATAACTAATCACTGATCATCAGGCACAATTCGGCATCAACGCCGGCCAAAACCTGATCACCGTTTCAGCCCGCGTGTTACAAGAGCCCAAGGTGTTCTACAAGAATAACAAGTCTGTCAATGTCGCTTTCGGCAGCTGGAATATGGAGAACGTCATGTTTAACAAACCGGGCAACTTGAAAACGTGGTCGTGGCTGTCCGTCAAAGACTGGAGGCGGCCAAACTACACAAAGGACGACCTCGCTGCTACGGTCAGCAGGTTTTCTGCGTCGCTGAGCAAGAATGGGGTGACGGTGCAACAGCAAGCCCTTCCTGGCCAGGAAATCACCTTGAATTCCCCCAGCGACCCGGCGTTGGATACGTTGTTCGAGCGAGCGGCCAGAAAGCTGGATCTTCTCTTCATCATCCTCCCTGGCAGGGACAAGAGTGACAACACTGAGCTGTACAGCTATATCAAGACTCTTGGCGACACAAAGTATGGCATCCATACCATTTGCGTCGTTGGGTCCAAGTTTGCCGGTGGAAGAGGAGAAGACCAGTACTTTGCCAACGTTGCCCTCAAGTTCAACCTCAAGCTTGGGGGCAACAACCAAATGGTCGAGCCCTCGCGCCTGTCCTTCCTCAACGAGGACAAGACCATGGTGGTGGGCATCGACGTGACTCACCCATCCCCTGGCTCATCCTCCAACGCACCTTCTGTCGCCGGTTTGGTGGCCTCCACGGACAAGCACTTCGGCCAGTGGCCCGGCAGCCTCAGCATCCAAAGCGAGGCCCGTCAGGAGATGGTTTCGGACCTCACCCCCATGCTGAAGAATGCCCTCGGAAACTGGAGGAACCTGGGAAAGCACGCCAGCCTGCCGGAGAACATCCTCGTTTATCGCGACGGCGTGTCGGAGGGCCAGTACCAGACCGTCTACGACGAAGAGATCCCGCGCCTGCGCAAGGCGTTCGCGGAGATGTACCCGGCGGACCTGACCAAGAAGAACCTCCCGCGGCTGACCGTCATCATCGTCGGCAAGCGCCACCACACCCGCTTCTACCCCAGCCAAGCCAAGGACATGGACCGCGGCGGCAACTGCAAGCCGGGCACGGTGGTCGACCGCGGGGTCACGGAGGAGGGCATGTGGGATTTCTACCTGCAGTCGCACGCGGTGATCCAGGGGACGGGCCGGCCGGCGCACTACGTCGTGGTGCTGGACGAGATCTTCCGGGACCGGGCGGCGAAGAAGCCCAAGTCGCTGGCCGCCAAGCCGCAGGACTCCTCGCCCGCCAACGAGCTCGAGAGGGTCACGCAGGCGCTGTGCTACTCGTACTCCCGCGCGACCAAGGCCGTCAGCATCTGCACGCCCGCGTACCACGCCGACATACTGTGCGAGCGGGCGCGCCGGTACATGGCGGATTTGTTTGAGGGGAGCAGCGCGGACGACGCGAGCAGTGTTGCTGGGGGTGGTGGTGTCGCTGCTACTGTGACGGTTCATGAGAAGCTTAAGAACACCATGTTCTATATCTGATCCTTGGGATCTTGGACAAGCTTTTTCTTGACGGTCTGGGTGGTCTTGGGAAGATTGTCTCGTGTATTTTACTTTGGGGCTTGGATCGTTAGCGTCTTGATTTGGGTATGTTGCTTTCTGGGTCTGGCATTTATGGCTAGTTGTTTTTGGCGATTCTTTGTGGTAGCTGCAGCTAGCGATGTTTTTCAACGAGATCTTTTGAAGACGGGTTAGTGGTGCAATTGTGACATGGTGTTTTCGTTGTATGTTCCTGCCTCCGCCTAGGGGTTGCCTTGGGTATTGCACTTCGTGTGACCGCTGACAGCCGTATTTCCCATCCCTAAACGGCCTTTCATCAAATGCACTTACCAAGGATACAAGGCAGCACAAACATCAAATGGTCTCACACGGATCTCGTGGGACGGAACGGAAAGAAAATTTGAAATTGACTATAGAATGGAAAATAATTGGCAAGGCTCATATCAACAAGTCCATCCCCGCCCCCAAGGAACATCCAGCGTAAACAAACCATCTCTCACAAGGCGCCACGCCACCATCCACACCCAGGGGCAATGCACTAACTCCCCTACTGATCATCCGCCCCCTCAGGCAACGCATCATCCGCCTCATCATCACTACTCTCAGCGATCCCGTTCTGCTCGCGGAACTCGGCGAGCCCCTGCCGCACGACGGCGGTAGTCTCTTTGGCGCTGAGGCCGTCGAGGGGATTGCGCTCCCCGTTTCCGTTGACGGAGCCCGGGGCGTTGCTGTCCTCTAGGTCGAGGGTGTTGAAGATGTCTAGTGCTTCTTGGTCTGTGAGCCCTGTCTTGGCTGAGACTGTGTTTGCGTTTGTGTTTGGCGGGTTGCGTGGCGCATTTGGGTCGTGGCTGCTGCTGCGGCGGTGGTGGCTAGGAGGAGGATGGTTGAGAAACGCATTTTGGTTGGTTGTGGATGGGGGGGGGGGGTGTTTTTTTGAGAATTATTGTCAGTGGATTAAGCTGATATTAACGGCCAGTTCCAGCTGGTGAGAAGCGAAGAAGGTGGATTGGATCTAAAGTAGATGATATACTGAGAAGCTGAGTGCTGATGATCATGACGCCGTCAGGGGAGAGGCCGCCGTGGGCGTATTTAAGCTTAAAGTGTGGGCAGCACAAGCCCTTCCCCAACCCCCTGTTCATCCTACATCGTGAGACCGCTTCGTCTGGTCGTGTGTCATATAACGCATATGCCACCCCAAGTTCGTCGTTGGCAGCCCTGCCAAGATCATAAAGAAGACCGCTATGAAACAGGACAAGGGGCGTAATGCTCCCACATGTGCACCAAAAGATCTTCAAAACAGATCGTAGCCCCGGGCTGATCTACCCATATCCCTGTGAGCAATGTTGTGCACCTTGCCCGGCGGCCACGCCGACAATACAGAGTCCTGTCAGGCGTAGTGGAGTGGCGTTGACTACAGGGGCTGGTGGCGTCTGCGTGTGACCAAATTTTTCGGGCTTAAGACACTACGCACAGGCACTAGCTTACCGCTCGGACCCCCGGTTCGATGGCTGGGTATGTATCGCCTAATGGCCTTGGGATCATAGTTACTACACTCAGCGATCGTGTTTCTACAACAAAGTATCACGGTCAGAAGAGATACACTGAAGATGGAGGGGTGTGGAAACACCAGCCAAGCGCACTCGAAAGGGGACAAACATCGGTAGGAGCATTCAGGTGACAGCGTCCCCAATCATGACGGCAGTGCTGCCCCTCCGGCCCGAGGATCCTGAAAGGTTGATAAGCCTTAGCTACGAGGACCTCAGGATGCTCGAAGCCGAGACTCCTTTGGATAACAGACCGATTAACACTGCCCTGCAGGTACTGGCCGGAATCGCCCCGTGTACCGTCATGGTAATAAATTCTCTTGGAGACAGTGCAATTGTCCCCAAGAACACCTGGACACCACACCTTAATCGAAAGACAAACCCTGAGCCAATCACCCTTATCCCGATCCAGATGACACATCCTGAGCCTTCTTGGCTGCTGGGCGCACTCGATTCAGCTGGTATGCGACTCCTGGATCCTATGCCGGCAAAGGACCGGACCCAGGTGTTTAAGAAGATGTTGGAGACACTTTTTGGCAACCAACATGTGGTTCAACAACCTATCACAGAGGTGAACTTTGTTCAGCGGGCCACAGGCGCGGATACCGGCATTTCCATCCTCATCAATGCCATACAAGCCATCCTGACATCCTGCGCAGTCGAAAAGAGCTTGCCCAGCACAGTTGCTGAGCCGGGTCGACCCCAGCGACAGCGGCAAGGGGCTACGGAACCTCTCGGATCGTGCGACGCAATATCGACGGCAGCAGATCCAGGCCAAGACGACGTGGGAGCTGTTTACCAATGTGGTGGTCCTAGAGGAGCAGAAGAGGGCCGAGGGCGACGAGGAACTGATAGGGCTCTTAGAACGCATCCGGACAGGCCGACAGACGGCGGCCGACCTGGACAAGCTCAACTCGCGATACATCCCTGACGAGAAGCTCGACTTCACGGGAGGCCGGCGCGCCATTATCCCGCTCAACCGACACAGGTGGGACCTCACGCTCTGTGCCGCCCTGGCCTTCGGCGAGGAGCACGGCAGGAAGGTGTCCCTGTTCATGTCCGATCACCAGTGGAAAACCCGCGTGCCCAGCGAGGAAGAGATGGAGGCCGTAGTGCTGCTCGGAGATGACGCGCAGCTCCCCATCCCAGGCATCTTTCCGTACGTTGAGGGCATGCCCGTCATCGTCAACCAGAACAAGTACCTAGGGCTGAAAGTAGTCAATGGAGCAGAGTTCACGGCCGCCGGCGTCGTCGCAGACGGAGAGGTAGAAGAACGGGTGATCCACGACCGGCTGTCCGTCTTCCTCGGGCCGCCAAGCGGCATCCTTCTCCAATCGCAGGACACGGAGGGGCTCGCGTTCCCGCACATACCTCCAGGTACCCTCATGCTAGGGACAGAGACTGTGCAGCTTGACAAAGAAAAGCACGGCAAATACGTCTGTCCGCGAGTTGCAGCCAAGCGGGAGTTCAAGATGGGGCTGACGCGTACGGGGCTGCCATGCACGCCGGGCTTTGCGCTCACTGACTATAAGGCGCAGAGCAAGACCCTAGAGAAGGTCCTGCTCGGGCTCTATGGGAGAAAAGGGACGAAGGGATACCCGAGCATGGAGAAGTGCGACGTGCTTAGCTTGTACGTGCAATTGTCACGGTGCAAGCGGTTGCGGGACATACGGCTTGTACAGCCAATGCCAAGGGAGCACTTCGAACAGGCGCGGATGTATCCGGAGCTCATAGAAGGGGTCGATGGATTAAAAGAGCTAGCAAGACAGACGGTTGAGCGGTTTGAGGTCAGGCATGGGAAGCAAGGTTAGGAGGCAAATCTCCGTTTCGTTGACAGTAAAAACGGAGAGCGGAGCCAATCAGAAGCCGTTTTATTAGCCAATCAGAAAGTAGCTAACTTTGCAACCAATCAGAGGCCAGGGACGGGCGGGGACTCAGGGTGTGAAGGGTCGGGCGCGAATAAGAAAGACCTTCCTAACGGAAGGCATACCAGAAATACGGCTTTTGCTCGCCTATTTGCACGTGCAAAGATCCCTTGACCTACGGCATCAGGGCCGTACCAACACATTCGCTGCTCCGCTAAGCTTATACTGTATTTGTGAAGTACAGTACTGTAACTACTTCAAGAACGTTAATAATTTGAATAAGATGACGAAAACAACAACAGATCGGACTTTTCAAGTTCAAAAAGAATTCTTCAATTGAAGGGAAGTACCAAGCATGTACTATTCGGATGTGGTTTTCAATCACATTATATGGAACTTAGGTAGAGTATAGTACGGGGCGTTTTATAATCTACAGATACGTTTGCTTATAAGCCTTTCAAACGTGGTGCTTTATATTGTAGTATATAGCCTTAGCCCCAGGAAGTTCACCTTCCCTTTATTCACTGTTTTCAATTCCCCCCCAACATTATTTAACGCCCTCACTTGGCGTCTCTAAACTTGAAATACGCCACATAAAGTCTCTCATCCCCTCATGTCTTTAGGGTGGAAAGAAGGACTGCTCGGCTGTTGTGGCCCCATCAGCCTGTGCTGTGAAGGATGCTGGTGTCCTTGCATAGTCCTGGGGCGGACCATTCATCGCATGAATAATAAAGGCAATATGCAGGAATATTGTTGCTGCAATGTTGATTGTGCCATTCTCTGTATGCTCCACGCTGTAGGAGGCTGCGGCTGGATGTGAGTGTTTGGCCTGAGACGACTTCATCCTAATGTAGGCTAATCGCTCACTTTTCAATCTAGATACCAATCCTGGAGACGTGGCCAGATCCGCAAGGAATATCATATAGAGGGGGCTAGTTGCAGTGATTGTGTGGCATCATTGTGTTGCCACTGTTGTGCTATAATCCAACAGGAGAAGGAAGTAAAGGCTCGGACTTCAAGCATCGTGCGTGACCCTCTTTTCTTCTCGAGCACATCTATACACAAGGTGAAGTAAAGGCACGCACAATTAACATGATGTATGCAGATCGAAACAGGATATGAAGAGCAGCCCGAAATGCGCGTATAGGGAAATTGATTAGATGGGGGCCCAGGTTTATTGTGGATATCGGCTGCCTTGCGATAGGAGAACTGTCGGCGCCTTTGGCGTAGGAAACTTGGACTCTAGATCTCGGCTCCCTATCTGGAGATGAAATGTTCTATATATTAAAAATGAACACCCAAGCATGTAGGGCGACCGTTCTGCTGGATCCCTCAAGACGGGCTTAAAGGTACTCCAAAGCGATAGCATATCTCATGTCTCTTTCTATATTCTTCTTTAATCGCAGTCTTAGATATAGGGCTATATTGGGTGAAGTAATGGCAAGACTGAAGTGGAAGAATCGGCCACCGCGGTACGATAGTCTAAGCGACTCCCTGAATTGCCTTCCGAGCCGTACTCCTATTATCTAGCTGCGGGAGAACGACAGGAGAATGCTCCTCATACGCAGGATCAGCAGCAGCTTCCTCCTCGCTCGAAGCCTCAGCATGGACATCCTCCTCGTGCGTGACTCTCACGGGAGCAGATTTCGCTTTACGCTCTAAGACGTGTTGCTCCACAGCGACGTCGTATATGTCGCAAAGCTGCCTGGCCGTGACTTGGATTTGAACTTGTTCACATCCAGGATTACGAATCACATGATCTTCGCACATGAAATCGCTCAGAAAGAGACATAACTTGAATGAATCCACAGCGTTTCCACCTGAGTCTCGGAAAGCCTGTATGCATTCTGATTATCAGCCGTTGGATTACTTGAGACCATTCGAACAAATGAAATAAATGGGCATACCTCGTCGTAGTCGCACTCAGCCATCAATTCTTGCTGCCCGTTGACATCTTTAAGATGGGCTCTCCACACAGACGCTGTCGCCGCAGCTGGGCCTTCTGAACTTTCCTCCAATGTCTTCCCCTCCTCGGATTCCTTGTATATATCATGCAGATTCACGCTGACGACAGTGCGAATTTTGCCATTAGACAAACTGATGAGTTCCCGTGCCCTTTCTGCCAATTCCTGGCTATCATGATGACTCCAGCTAACCTCGACCGCTAGAGAAGGTTGCGCCTGCTTACAGCCTCGAAAGAAATAGGAGCCATCCGGGTGTTTTCTATCCAGCACTTTATCAAAATAAATTGCTGCATTCCCTCGAGGCTTAATGTTTGCCGCCACGCGTCGCAAAGCTTCAGGTGTACGCTCGTACCCCTTAGTCCCATGTTCTATATAAACTCTGAGGCTGGTAAGGA
Source organism: Diaporthe sp. PMI_573 (assembly GCA_021399435.1). Lineage (NCBI taxonomy): Eukaryota > Fungi > Ascomycota > Sordariomycetes > Diaporthales > Diaporthaceae > Diaporthe > Diaporthe sp. PMI_573. Next base: position 83,077 of record JAJTUP010000125.1, read on the forward strand.
GATCCTTAAACCCGCCAACAAATGTGCCATGGAATGCGCTCATACTCATAAGGATTGTAAAATGCTTCTTTGAAGTCGAATACTCGTACCGGCTAGATGTGCTCTCAGGCAGGTTTAACGGTGTTCTCGGGTGTGGGGAATCGAAAGGGACATTGAGAGTAATTGGCAGTTTGTTGATGACGACGACACTAACCTCTGAGCCATCGCTTGGCGCCTACTAGGTTTTGTGGTCCAAGAAAGGTTCCTTGAGAGCAAATTCTGGGCCACAAAAAGTAACGTTATCGGGTATGTGGGCCGACAAAGATAACATGGGTCTGGTCTGAAACATAAATAATGAGCGAGGACCTCTGTCACTTCAGACCGTTCGGTGCATCACCTCTGTCTCATCCATTTCTGAACCTCCCAGACCTTCTCCTGCTCTGTTTTTCAATATGCCCAGGGGTACCTATGATGTATCTGCAACTAATAACCCCCGCCCGAAGCCCAACCCGAAATGAGCATCTCTCCCAACAATGCTTCTCAGGAGCATAGCGATGGTTTAACACAGGCAGGAGCATCTATTTACGAGAACAAATGAACAGAAACATAACTTTCATCATAGGCAATCAAGACTTTGGGCGGAAATGGAGCAGGCACGATGAGGCAGGTGAAATGACTTACGCTCGAAAGGAAGGCGGGGGGGGGGGGTAGAAGTGGATGCGATGATCGCAGGACTTGTTGAAGACTTCAGATACTATCTTCGGGTACTCAACCCGATGAGCAGCACGCTCTGTAATACCAGATATTGATTGACAAAAAAGGGTTTGGAGGCCGTCCTGGGACTAAGACGGCTAAAGGGGATGTCCCCCGGCACGTCGAGAAGATGATTTTCCAAGGTGTTCAATGGCTAGCGCTACATTACGTCTGCGCTTTTGCCCATATTTTCGGGCCCTGCAACTTCACACAGTAGCTACGCAGAGGCTTCGGCCTGACGGTGGCGGCTTCCGCCAAAGCGCTACAGGAAATCCTCGAATAGGATCGAGTCAGCCGATGAAACAGCTCAACTTATAGTGAGACAAATAAGAGATGATGGATGTAGGTACGCCAACCGGGAATTCATTCCGGAAGCTTTTCTAATTCTGCTAGGCTTTCCCTAAGTCTCAATGCAATATGAACGAGGTTGTCGCGGCGCCGAATCTGCTGCTCGGTCTCGGATCCGATTTGGATGAGTTCTTCATCCGAGAGAAGGGAGACCGAATTTGGACAGAAGGCACGAGACAAGGGTGACATAAGATGACGTTCGATGACTTGTCTCGCAACGTTATCGATGAAAGTCTTCATCGCGACCTAAACTTGGTTAGAAACATCATGCCCCAGTACCTTTGTAGCCTTCTGTATCAATGCCTCCTTGCAGGCTTGCTCGTCCATGTCCACTGTGATTCTTGACTCGATAGCTGAGATAAACCTATTGATGTCGTCTGAATGATTGCTGATATGTAGTTTACCATTCCAATCGTGCTGCGTCACAACATCAATAGCCTCTCTTACGGCGACCCTTTGATTCTGTAACCTCTTCTTTTGAACATTATCTGTATAGTAGTGATTGTAGGTCAGAGGGCTCCGTTGCTCATCGTCAATCATCCGCGCAAGCGCGGACAACTTTGGCTTAAGATCCGGCATGCCTACTCCATGGCCACATACCTAGTTCCAGTTTCTTTGTTGATACAATATTATATAAAGGGTATCAGCTGCGCCTTCAACATCGAACAGATTTCAGAGCCCTACAGCATTCAACACACATATTTCCAAATATTTCCAACATTTTTCAAGCAGATTTCAACCTATAAATTCTTATAATTCTACCCCTTAGCCTTATTCATCTCATTCGTCAAATTCATTACCTAGCTCGACTATTTTAATTAAAGTGATATATATCACATTAACGCTATGCCTCCCAAGTCTATCTTCAAAAACTCCAAAGAAGCTGAAAAAACCGCGCGTTATCTAACTAATTACGTTTCCAAAAATACAGAAATCGTCACCAAGATTGGAAAAAACACCATCAAGTCTATTGAGAGCATTTCAAAAGGTACTACACGCGGGAGGAAGGAAATTGAATACCCCAAAGAGTGGGCCGACGACGAAAAGACCGCAATTGCCGCTGCCACCAAATTGAAGCAGTATTATAGTACGTTAAATTTCTGGTGACACGAAGATCCAATGATTAACGAATGGCAGATCTCGAGCTGAAACAACAGGAGACCCCACCCCCTGAAGCTCAGAATGACGATGAAACCATTGAGAGCGATGTCGAAGAAGATCAGTCTGGCGAGGAATCAGCTCCGGAGGAGCCTGAAGCCACATCAAATAAGCAGACTCGCAAGAATGGCTCACAACCAGTCATGGCAATTTCAGTCAATCCCGAGTTAGGTGCTACGGATCAAGATGACGCATCGGAATCCGACAACGATAACGGAAGGCCGACAACGCCGAAGACCAGTAACCAGCCCCACATCCCTCCAGGCCCCGCAACTGAGATCCCCTTTCCATACGACCCGATCACAAGGGAAGAAGGAGAGGTGAAGGGGGATATCTACTTCACCACTCATGGCACGATTGCTTCACGCCTTCCGCCTCTCCAAGGTGATCGTCGGCGGCTTATATTCCAACCGGTCAGCACAGACGAACTGAAAGACAAGAAGAGAAAATACAGACAGCATGTAAAGGATACTGGCAGCAGGGATATCGGCGGAATCAAGGCCACCAAAAAGAAGGACCTTGAGGAATTAAGTAAGTCGTGTTATCAACAAATTATCTACAGTATTAGGTCTAACAATTACAGAATTTAGGGAGAGAGGTGCAAAACTCATAGATGTGGGCTACGAAGTACCGATCGGCGGTATACCAGAATCAGAAGTTTGCAAGGGAAATGACCCCAATAAGGCACAAACGTTTTGGGACCATGGCAAGGACTCTTGCCCCATTCTCAGGTGTGTTTTACGAGCTCCCAGCAATGAGGAGAACGAGGAGGATATAAGGGTTGTTTGTAAGTCCGAACTTATCAAATATTATAAGAAGGAAGAGGAGGAGTACCGGGGGAAAATCATAGATCTCTTGACCGAAGCAGGGATGCCTATCCCGAGGAAGGCCTCAGGAGAGCTGCTATAGTGGGATTAAACGGGTGTGTGATGAATTGATAAGTCTCCTTTGCATCTGATTTGCCGTATTCGCATCTCCAATAATTCCCACACTTAAAGGGCTCACCACCATCTTGCCGCTCTGTACGAAAAAGTAAAGACACGCTTAACAAGTTCTGTATAGTTTTAGTTATGTCAAGGCTGCGCAGGGATTGGGTACTGACATTATTTGAATCGAGGTTCTTTAGTCCATTCAGCTGCTCTCGGACCCAGGCCTCTGGCTCACTTTCATCCAGCCACCAGATCAAAGCAACCTTTCGGGTTATATCTCGGAATAAGCTTGATAGAGTGCCAGACTCTTTAGCCCTTATGTCACCAACCTTACGCTTTGTAATACTATAAGCTAGTGGTAGTATATCATATATCCCCAGCCCCTTGGCTATAAGAAGCACTGTTTCATAACGCTCGAGGTAGAGACTTTGTGTGAATGGACCATAGAGCAGTACTCGCTCGCTCCGTTTCATTCGACTTAGTTGCTGATTCAGATGACGGTCATGAGTGAGGTTTACTATGATTTCGGGTGATTTAGCTTGGCCAAGGTTTGTCAACATCTCCGCAACAGCGGGGTAGCTTTTTTGTATATTGTAGCTGAAAGGCCTGCCTGGAAGAAGGATGTGGAAGTAATCCCCAGGAGCAAGGTTTACGGGGCGATCGGGTTTGAGTAGCAGACGTATGACCCTAGTATGTTCCAATTTATTGTGTATTCGATCGCTCGATCGCTCACTCGCTCCATTACGCTCTTCTTCGTTACCTTTGCCGACCGCTGGGCAGAAATATGCGTAGTTTCTGCTCCATTCATATCCCCCTTCGTGCAGCTGACTCCTTCAGCCTTCGCTCGGCGTCTCGTATTATGCTCATGTCGTAAGTTGTGCCCAACATAATTGCTCGCTTCGCAGCTGCACCGAGGTGAATTGAGGTCCGAACTAATTCTGCGGGATAGATTTGTAACATCTCATTGCTAAGAGTTTTTAGCGACTCCCTTAGTATCGAGTGATTCGCCCTGAACCATAATGTTAGATGAGGAGCCCCAAACCCTGAAAAGGACAACTTACATGATCCCTTCAGCTTTGTCGGAATACGTCAGCAACAAGAGGGGCGCATCGCCTCCAAGGTCAGCCCAATGATTGCTTAGATCTATCCGTTTATTCAAGTTCTTCCTCAACTCTTGTAATTTAAACAATTCATAATAATGTTAGTTTAGCAACTTAGACGTGTTAGTATTCATAGGTGTCCTACTCAGCTAGAGATGAGAGAGTTTCAGCCACAAAAGAATGTATATTTAGACACATATGCATTGTACTTTGCGTGTGCAACTTACAGAAGCTCTTTAACAGATGTAATGTACTTCGTCAATAATCTGTACCATTCAGATGGCTGCAGCTGCTACCGAATTAAAGCTATTGGGGGAGACTCAAAGGTAGAGAGGACAGTGCATGGTACTTGCGCTGGCACAAATCTGGGTTACCACCCGTTGTTTTAGGTGGGTAATATTTGAACTCTAAAATCAGCTCTAATGGAACACTATCATCAGTCGGGCATTACTCTATTGATAGGTGCAGAACGATGCGTGGTTTGCTCCCAGAAGTACATATTCAGGTTGGCTGCGCCCGCCCTCCTGATTGCTGCCAAATACGGTGACGAGAAGGACTGTGTTCCCTCGATCAACGAGCTCAACAGCATGTCTAGCGGCCTGTACGACGCTGGCATGTTCACCCAGATGGAGATGCACGTCCTCAACACGCTGGAGTGGAACATCGGCCACCCCACCCTCGACTTCTTCCAGTCCATCATCTAGGCTGACGAGCAAGATGACCGTGAGGTTAGAGACATGACCGCCTACCTCTGCGAGATCGCCCTCTACCACCGTGACTTCGTCTCTACGAAGCCATCGATCATGGCACGTGCGTCTCACGCCCTGGCACGGGCGATACTCAACCGACCTGTGGTTAACAATTGCTCAGAACAGCCCGAAGCTCTCACGACACTAACAGGGTTGCTAACACATAGCTTTTCGCCATAATAGAATCTTAACCAACTAATTCAGACCTTCTAATTCCATTCCCGCCCTTACGCATCCATGGAGACGTGCAATTGGCCAGCGCAGCCGTGGTCATTAAGGATGTATTCGTCAGCCACAGTTTTGGCTCCGATATCGTGTTGCCGCTCTACGCCGGCCTCGTGGTGGATATCTTCTTTGTCGTTCGAAAGTAGTCAGTGGTTTTGAGTGAAAATGATGCAGAGACTTCTGAAATACTCTCTGTTGCTCAAGTTTGGTGTCTCATCCGGTCCATCTATCTGCGGAGCTCTTTGCTGAGTGCTTTTGACGGACCACCGCGACGACAATGACCGCCGGTCCATTATCAAGTTGATTTCTAAATATCCCTGGGGACAAAGCAACTCTGCCGGCATTCAGGTAGTCAGGGGGCTCTAATTGGCTACAGATCTCTATAGAATACGTGATTTTCCGCAATGTGACGCATGGCCTGGCGCCTGGAGGTGATTAATTGATCACCGATGGTCGGATTGCATGCCAAAGCGAGATCCTTCAACTCGTTCCATTCAACGGCTGAAAAAGGAGCTCTCCGCCGTGTGGGCAGTCCTATAACAGCTTCATTATATGCCTGCCGATTGAAAGCCTGCCGAAGACTATCAGGTGTAGGGATAGATGCAAACATGGCGGTTAATGAGCGTTGATTCGACGATATCGGCGAAGGCGGCGGCGGCGGCCGAAGCTGTGCGGCATGGCGGTTTTTGATATGCTGTACAGCTGTTGCTCGATGCCCATGACTCCATTTAGGGCATAATCGGCACACATAAAGCACAGTGCCTTTGGTCTTTCGTTTGCGGCCGGCGGTAAGCGGTTTATTCTTATCTGGATACTGCCGATCCATAATAGAAAAGAAGTTTGAAGGCAATTGATCAGATGTTTGAGAATTAGAGTCGCCGATCGACGATAAAATATCGCTTTCTGAAGCCATAATGATGGGTATGAGATGAAAACTATCTTAATACGAAAATTTTCCGGTATTTGTGATGTCTGGGGCGATAAAAAGCTGTCACATTCGGGGATGAATTGGTTGTCATAGAAGCTCTCGGTTCTCTATCTAATGAGTGGAAAATAGGTCGGTTTCTTATACCTAGGGTGAAGGGCCTCCGGGACCGTTGTGTTGAAGAACTTGCTTTTTGGGAAAGATAGGTGACACCAACTTCTGACCGGAAGTTTGGACTTCCGACCTGCCAGTGAATAGCCTTTCTGAGCGGCAGAGGGACCTTCCTTCCGGTTTGATGAAATGTATGACCTTTTGGCCCGTTGGATGTGACAAAAGCAATGAAAAAAGCTTATTTTCACTTATCCTGTTTATTCTGTTATTCCGTTATAACAGATTAGTGTGAGAGCCATAACATGATAACAGAATAACAGAATAAAAAAATATTAACACGTTATACAGAACAAGCAACAGAATAACAGAACAAGTTGCCCATGTATGATTGCTGCTTGCCCCACCAACCGCTCCGAAGGGACTGGCAGAAATCGCAGTACCGCCGGAGGAGAATGGATTTGGCTTCGCGCCGAGCTGTGAAGGCTGACCAAATCCATCAGATGGCGCAGGTTGTGACGGCTGCGCAGGCTGACCAAAGCTAGGGGCACCGAAGGGATTCGCCGGCTGGCCCAGTGCTGAGGGCTGGCCGAAGCCACTTCCCGCGTTCTGTCCGAGACCAGAGGGCTTGCCGAACGTACTGCCGCCACCCAAGGTCGACGGCTGGCCAAAGGCACTTCCTCCGCCGAGAGCCGACGGTCGACCAAACGCGCTGCCACCACTACCCAAAGCTGATGGCTGGCTGAATCCTACAGTTGGGGCTGGCGCAGCGGGCTGTCCGAATGGGGAGCTGCCACTGGCACCACCAGCGGCGGCGCTGAAGGGATTTGCATTCTGTCCAAGAGCGGAAGGCTGACCAAAGGCGCTACCTGTTGACGGGGCGGAGAAGGCATTGGCAGGCTGACTCGGCTGGATACCAACGGGTCGCTTGCCGACTGCGAATTCGCCAGTGCTGGGCGACGAGTTCGCCTGGCATACATCGTGGCGGTTTGGGTGGTTGTTCTGCGACTGTAGGACGAAGTCGATAGCTCCGTCAAGGTTTCCCAGCGCGCTTTGAATCTTGGACTGCGCTTGGCCCCAGAGGCCCTGGATCTCGTTCAGCTAGGAGGCGCATCAGCACACTTTCCGGGGTTCTTTCTTCAGCGGGAGGAATAAAAAGCAGCGAGACCTACCGCGCCCTGCGCATTGCCAGATGCCTCTCCCATCATATCTTCGTTTATACAATCAAGTCTTGATGCAGCAAACGACTGAGCAGTATTAGCTCGTGTATCATCTGCATTAAAGCTGCCAGCTTTGGAGATAGGGTTGATGTTCTCAGTAGATGCCATTATGATGGTTAGATATTGTACATAGCCGTGACAGAAAATTCAAAGCGCGACCGTTCAAGCTTTTATAGTTACCGAAATGTACAAAGATCCAAATCTTTAATTTGTGTTCAAAGAAAGCCGAAGGAAAAAATAGTAATTTTGCAGCGTGCTTTTTTTCTCGTCACACGCGGAGTTCCCAGTTCCAGGTTCCAGATTCAGTATTCCTGACAACGAAACATCCCCATTGCAATGAAACATAGCTTGGATTAGCGTAACGTGCAGGATGCAGTTTATTGACTTATGGTGAATGTCACCGCTTGAGAAATTAAATAAATCGAGCTTATTGCTCTTTTGCACTTCCTTCATGCTGAGCATAATTGAGTATGTATCCCACTGCTAATCTTGCCTAGCCATCAAAAACAGGCTTCCCAGGGAACTTGTATGTATACATTTCGAACTACTGCAGCTATAACTGACGCCCGTTCATTCTATTTGCAGGTGGAAGCTTGCAAGCTAGTTGGAAATGTCTTGCGCCTTATGGTCACTTCATTGAGATTGGCAAGGCTGATATCCAGGCAAACTCGGCCTTACCCACGTTCGGCTTTGCGAAGAATGTCAGCTTCACAGCTATAGACATGCTACACATTGCCCAGACGAACCATCAGCTCACGCGCGAGCTGACTGAGAAGACCACCACCCATGTCGTGGGCGGGCACAAGGGCGCTGCGCCCTTGCAGCTGTTTGGGGCATCCCAAATTGAGAAGGCGTTCCGGCTTATACAAAGTGGCGCAAACACAGGCCGCGTCGTCCTTACTTTGTCTCCGGAGGAGGTCGTCCCGGTAAGTTCAGCAAGAGTCGCCGATGTTGACTTTTAGGAGGCTAACTACTTGGCATAGAGGTATAACGCCCTGAAAAGCAGCTGGAGATTTCGCGAAGATGGTTCATACCTCGTCGCAGGGGGGCTTGGGGGCTTGGGCCAGGCCATCCTGAGATGGATGGCGGATAAGGGGGCCGAATGTGGTGCGGGTACGTTAACTACTTTTTATGTTGAATGTTCTGTCATTATAAAGTTATGTGAAGGGAAAACCGAATACCTTTATCAACCTATATCCAACGACATACCCATCCTTAACGCGAACGACAAGTACAGATACAAAGCGAGCACCACGGTACCTACCATCTTTGTTTCCCTGCTTCAGCACGACCTCGCTGCAGTCTTCGAACCGCAGGTCGCAGAGTCGGCTCGCGGTCTTGCCCGAAGATCTTGTGGACAAACTCGATGCCCGAATATCAGTCAGGGGTACAGCAACAAGACTCCAATCCCACATCAGGTACTCGAACCCATTCTAAGGCCTGTTACCCACACAAGAGAGCTATATGTCTCCCTTTATGTCTGACCACCTCTGTAAGATCGCCCTCTACCATCCCGAATTCGTGCTGTTGGTATCCCGGGGCTCCGCTGCCCAATTTCAATCGCTATCAAGTGCTTTAACAACTCCACCCAACACCTCAACAACTTGAAGAAGTGCAGTGGCCATGTTTTCCCTGCGCCTTAGGAACATCTCCGCTTGTTTCAGGCATTGTCGGGGTTGGGATTCCCAGTGGCCCACTGGAAACAGAACTCCCATCGGAGAGTGCTCGAGCTTGGAGAGCGTCTCTTCGTAGCATGACTTTTCTACTTCGAGCTTTTTGGCTTGCTGCAAGCTGGCTTCGGAGAGGCTCTGCAAGACATTGTAGACGTGACGTACCTGCCCAGCTACCCTAGCTCTCTCTTCTATCTTCTTGCGCCTTGCCCTTTCTAGACGACCGCGCTGTTCGGAGAGATACCTTTCTTGCGCAGTAATGGTATTGCAGGCGACATCATATTCGACGGTGCCATTGGATCCAGGGGACCAAAGATGCTTCATGCTTTCGGCTTCCACTTGTCCGCTGTCGATAGCCAGACGATTTTCATCGAGGTCCTTGACCCAGGGAATATCGCAGGTCTGCCCTAAAGCCGCCTTTAGCAGGAGAAGCAGGACCTCCCTCCAATCTGACTGTATTTCGCTTCCGAGGGACTCTGTAATAATATAGATCGCATTGACGAGCATGGCAACACCGCCGTCGATGTCGCTAGTGCTTTGGTCGGCAGATACCTCATCGTGACCTTCCTGGATGACTTTCCAGTCATGGGACTGCTCAGGAAACAGAGCCTTGATTTTCTTTGTGGCGAACTCTGTGTGGATGTGTGATGGTGAGGCATCCAGAATCCGGACGCCACTAGAGATAATCACGGCCAGGAGCCAGTGACCTAAGGCAGAACCAGAAGGGGGAATATAGACGGGGACAAGGATGACCGGTCCGTGGTCTGACACATTCAAAGCTTGGAGACAGCGTTTAGTTGAGTCAGGAGCAATGTCGGCAAGAGAGTTGATGGCCGTGACAGTAGATGGGGCAAGAGTCACCAGGATAAGTAGGACGGTGTTAACGACCTTGTCGTCCAGCGGAACACCGGGCTGGAGGCACCTGAGATCCTTGTCGCTAAGATCGAGTTGGTATTCTTCCGGAGATCCTGGGTCTGTTGTGTCGTCAGTCCTGTTTTGATTGGAAAGGAATTCCGGTGACAGTATGTGAGGACTGCCGTGCTTCGCTCGATGAAGTTCGGCCTCCAGCTCCTCAATTCTGGTATTCTTGGCCGCCAAACCTCTCTCGAAGTCCTCATTAGAAACTTGCTTTGCAGCAACCTCCTGTGAACCCGGAGGTATCGTTTGACGACGGCGTGGCCGGCCTTGAGTTCGTCCGACATCGGCTTGATGAGTGTCCAGTCTGCTCGTAATTGAAGCAGACAGCGGTGGCTGGAGAGTCTTATTGTTGGATTTTGCGAGGGCGGCCACCGATTTCTCTCTGGACTCAGCTGCCAACCTTTTGTTTGGGGAATCAGATGGAATGTCGTCCAACGCTCGCTTCGCTGAGCCATTATTTGCCCCTTTCTCTCGGCTTTCAGCAGCCACTGCTGGGATGGGAGTGTTTCCTGCAATACTATCGGGTGATCGGATTGTTTGATGATGCTCTGGATGATCGTCACCGGCTTCACTTCCCCGTCGCCCCACCCGTCGCCCCCCTCGTCCCCCTCGTCCCCCTCGTCCCCCTCGTCCCCTTCGTCCACCTCGTCCGCCTCGGACCGCTCGTCCTCCACTACGCACAGACGTTGTGTCTTCAGGGGTACTTGGGGATGTGAGCTGATCAGCATTTTCCCCGGCGACGTGAATAGTGTTGTTCTCGCTTGTCTGCTCGACAAGCGAGCATTCATTTGTTCGCTCATCCGACGCAGCGATAGATTCCGTTGATGTTGGCAGCATTTCCAAAGATGTGTGCTCGCTGGAGTCAGGAGCAGTACTCTGGCTCGCAAATTGTGTGTTTATAAGATCGTCGAATTCAGTATCTCTAAGCCAATCGCCAAAGCTGTCAAAGTTGTTGAGGTTCGCTATGTTGTCTTGGTGATCGGCTCCTTTTTCAGACGAGGATGTGGCTGGAGCCGCCACCGATCCCGCGGGCGGGTTGAAGACTTCGTTGGTTGGAGGTGAATATGTCGTTGGAAGGTTTAAGGATAAGATTCCTTTTAAGTTGATAGCTGGGTGATTTGCCCTAGACTCAAAAAGTTGAGGTTCTTGATACGACCCCGACTGGCTGATATCGTCCTGCGTCAGAACTGGAGGGTTGGACAATTGATTGATGAGAAAGGAAGGAGTTGAGGCTTCCATTGAGCTGACAAGACGACTGTTAGCTCTCCCACCTCATAACTCGTCGGCCATTCAGACTTACTCTTCGTCCTGCTAGATGTAGAATTAAAGCTGGTAGCAGGCTGTGCGCGGCGGGAATTTGACTGATTCTTTGGAGATAGATTGAATGGAATGGAACGATGGGGTTTCCATCACGTACATATGTGATTGTCTCTACCTTGACTGCTGTGGGCTTCCCTCCACCTTTCTAAGCCAAGAGAACAAGAAAAACATCAACACAGCAGCCCTCCCTGCCCACTCACTTGAGCACTGAGGAGCCAACCAGATTGAATCAATCGATCATCCCACATTGGCCGGCGTTCCTGACTGTATGTGTATGCAGGCAACCATCGTTAATGCAGGTTTAGCGAGATATGGGCACCAATAAGGCGAGTGATGAGAATGGCTAACCCCAGCAGGTGTCACAATCTACCCCGGCGGCGAGGCTGGAAGCAGAAAGGCCCACCCAAGCGAACACGACTGCTGGCTAAACGACAACCACCTCCTCCTGATAGCCAATCGCCGTGGAACCAAGACGTGCTGTTGACGCCGGGAGGAGGATGCAGGAGCGAAATACATGGTTCTCTGACGATATTGGAGGGTGGGAGGCGATCGATGGGAACGATTCAGGCAGCAGATGTCACCCTCTACCCCGGCGACATGGTAGAGGCGAAACAGGACCTGATCGCCAATCGCCGTGGAATTGAGATGTGCTGCTGATGCTGGAAGATGCAGGCCGACCTGTTTTTCACGTTCACATTGGCAATTTTCTTCTTAAACAATATCTCATACCCCGCGGGGTTATATTGTCGGGTTGGCCGAGTCACTCCCAGTATAGGAGGTATTGTTGGCCTTGAGGACAATGCTGCATACCTCCATCCACCCGCGGTATCAAGGCAAAGACAGCGCAGAATCACGCATGTGTGTGTTGCCTCTGCGACAACGGACTCACAAATGACGCCGTCTTGGCCCCCTCCACGATCCCCTGTCCTGCCACGGGAGCAGTGCGGGACCAGCCTCCCGCGACACCCCTCGGGGTTCACAAGCCAGCCCCATTTTTGAAGGCGCTGTTTTACGTCCCTTGTGTGAGAGGCGGTTCACGAGGTGGACGAGGCTGGAGGAGACCCACCCATGCGAACGTGATTGCTGGCTAAACGGGACCACCTCCTGATCACCAACCACCGTGGAAGCAAGACGCGCTGCTGACGCCGTAATATGCAGGAGCAGCAGGCACCAGTTTCAAAAGAGGGCTTGAAGGTGGGACGCTCCCATCAACAGAGACCCCAACCACCATGTGCACTCATTATCAAGTTAGGAATGCATTAGACTCAGCTCGGCCCTCTAGAACGATCTCAACTGCCAACTCGTCGAGCCCGCTGCACCATTGAAACTTGGGGGGGGGGGTGGGTTGGAAACACCATCGCTGAGAAGGAACACCTCTCGGTCGAAACGAGTCTGAAGCGGAATGGAACGGACAGAGGCATTTTGTCTGTGAATCTCAATTTGTATTTCTAGAGCAGGATCATGATGCCATTGAGAAACTGGATGGCATACTGACGGGACGACTTCATGCCTAGACTCTGCCCTGGCGATCCAACTGCATATGCAGGATTCCATTCATAATAGGTACATGTACTTTACAGAATGTACATACAAAATTTGGACTCCAATTTCCACTCGGAGCTCGCCACCAGGGAGCTGGTGCTAAATTGGTGGATGTGAAGCGCGGAGCGCCAGAACACGGTGTCAAAACCACAACCATGTGTGGGTGTGATTGCATTATGGGGGTGACAGGAACACCAACACAGGAGACGTCGAGGAATTACTCAACCGCCAGAGAGGCTCGAAGGCAGAACAATATTTTGCCACGCCCTCCGCTTGTGAGTAAATTGCCGTTGTTTTCCAACGCTCGATACAGTACATATCGAGTACGAAGGTGCTGGTTCCGTCCGATTGCGCCTTTTGACACTTCGACGCGCATGACGCGACGCCATGTGCCCTTGGAAGTGCCAAAACATGGTCCCTTTCCTGAAATTATCTCGCACACCCTGCCAGAATTATCTGCAGGAGAGATTGCGGTAGGTCAAAAGCGTCCAGGTGATTTACGCCGTAAAGAATTCTCACGGTTTGAGCCTAGTGCCAAAATTTTCCGGCGTGTTGCTCTCAACGTTGGGTCATTTCCAGGCAAGCCAGACCGGGACCAGGGCCTCAGAGCGATTTTCAGCTGTCCAACTTGCAGCATTCCTTGACTCCTGTTTTTTTTTTAAAATACAACATGTATATCTCAAGTTGACACAACCGCGGAGTGCCAGAGCATGGTGTAAAAACTGCACCACGTGGGTATGATTTTACTGGCATGGGGGGACGTCGAGGAGAGGCTCGGAGACCAACGGATATCTTGCCACGCCTTCTGTTTTGTGGGTACGTCCCTGTCGTTCTCCATCGCCGACATGTGAGCACAAAGACACTGGTTCCCTGCAATCGCGTTTCGAAACTCCCACGCGACAACGCAACGCCATGGCTGGGCCTCGACAAAGAGTGCTAGAACACATTGAAACCAGTACTACAATTATGCACCGGGGAAAAAAAATCTCGTGTCGGCAGCCCTTTCTAACATTCACTTCAGACATTTAGTAACTACAGGATGTTGGCTTTATTGACAACACGGGGGCCCGGATGACGGGGGTCTCCGCCATTCGTGGTGAATTTCTGAGGCGCTTCCTCGCGCACACCATTAACGCATCCGTGCAAAGAAGGACTACATCTCCGATAGATGCGACGTGGAGGCACATCAAGTTACATCCTAGTCTGGTGTTCATTGTGTGAAGTGCAATGTGTGAAGTGCAATGTGTGAAGTGCAATGTGTGAAATGCAATGTGTGAAGTGCAATGTGTGAAGTGCAGAGTGATTGGATGATTGCACGTCTTTGGCCGCGGGACAAAACCCACTCCTGCAGCCTGCGATGGAGGTAGTGGTCTTTTGCCGCACGCCGCAGGATTTTTGCCTCATCACTCCAGAAATAGGAATGTCACTACGGCCCAGAAATTGGCGACTCACAGGATGGTAACGAGAATGATTGGTTGAGCACCTCCCTTGTTCATGTGCCGTTCATTGGCCCTCCAGCTGAAACCCTTTCAGCTGCCCCAAATTTCCTTTCCAAATTTCCACGACTTCATTTTCAAACCCGCCAAGACCTTCCCCAGTGGAGGGTGGCAACTGGTCAGCTCCGCCACACTAGTGCTTACGCGATACCAGAAGAGGCCGACGAGAACTCAATGCGTGGCGAGCAAAGCGAAGCCGCGATGACCTTAGCGCCCAGCCTATTGCATTGCTCCGATCCACAGGTTGGCCGTTTTCCTTTCTCGAAGTAACATTGCATTGCCGCCACTATTCCAACTGTCCTTTGCCAACAACTGTTTTTCGTCCGTGTCGAGCCCATGCCGCCTTGGCTGCACATCTAGCGCCTCGCTTAACTGTTCACGGTGCACTTTATGATTCGTGTCATACGGGAAATGCATGATCGGAATCGTAGGTGGGGCAAGATTCGATTAGTCGATGCGTTGACACATACTTATGTAGCCGTGTGCTGCTGAGTCACCTACGTTATCAAAGAGGAGTTCACGGTTGTAGTAGGTGGAACGCGTCTGTTGAGACTTCTCTGCCTTTCAAGCAGTACGCAGAGAGAGTACAGCATATCTTATAGAAGTGAAGACCCTTCTGCGAGAGAACCCCCGGCTTCGGGGACAAGCAGGAAAGAGTATGAGAGTCTGCATGGCACTGACATGCTCTCTGCCAACCCCGGAGATGCAGCAGGAATGGGCAGGATATGTGGTTACAATGCAGTTCCTGCTGGCTGCTGCAAAAGCCGAGGGCTGTGGCAAGTGGACCTTCTGACATGTTTCGACAAATGATGGCTGCACGGGAGAGTGGTGTGCAATGCACGACCTACCTTCTAAAGGCGGGTTGATTTGCCCCTCGCCAACACGTTACGGCAGTATCCAGCAAGTGGTTGCGTCAATTTACTAGCCCCGTAAGTAGGCATGCAAGCATGCTGGAGACGCTCAAATATGGTCTCACTGTGGAAAATGTAACGCGGCTTGTACTAGACTATCTGGTACGCATGGGATAAACGCGCCACGCTCGCTCGCGATCTCACGTGCGCCTGAGTCTATTAACATTAGTGTGTCGGAGAAACCCACACCACAGAAATTTGGTTGGCTGGAAGCTTCGATAAGAGGTATCTTTGGGCGGTGGGGTGATGCCTTGGCGGATCCTTTCCAAACCTCACTCACAAACCTCTAAACCTCCAAACGACGGCTTTCTCCAATGAGGAGCGGATACGTCGCACCGCTGCCGACCAAAGCATAAGCATCCCTGCATTAGCCTCCTGGAATCAAACCATTCCATTATTGGGCGGGGGGGGGGGGTGGTATGATCGACTAGGGTCTAAAAAAGGCCAATTTGACACGTAAGCGTTAAGCCTTAAATCTGCATCCCCAAACTTCGTCCCAGACCTCATTTCCAAACCTCATTCCAAACCTCATTCCAAACCTCATTCCAAACCTCATTCCAAACCTCATTCCAAACCTCATTCCAAACCTCATTCCAAACCTCATTCCAAACCTCAGATTCCCCACAATTCACCCGCGACCTTCCATGGAGGATGAGGGGGGCGACCCACCGCTCGTCACGCTAGTGGTGAAGGAGTACCGGAAGTTAACGCGCGGTTCGAAAGGGGTGAAGGAGGCGCTGCGGAAAGCAGAACAGGCCGACGAGAACTCGTTGGAGGGAATCATTCTCAAGCTCGGCGACACCTCGTGGCGTGCATTTTACGCTGCGAAGAAAGCGGCGACATTGAAACACGGATTCGACGGCCAAGCCAGATTAGCGCAATTGCTCAATCACCTCAGTGCCGCCCCTCTCGAAACCCAACGTGCTTTCGCAGAGCAGCTTGCCACCGCGATGGGAATCGACGACGAGCCATCAGTGGAGAGCAACACCCTGCCAATGGAAAGCAATGGAGTTTGTGACGGACGGAATAGAGCTAAGCGGCGTCGTACGTACTCCGCGTAATGACTGAGGCCGATCTTGTCTAATGGAGCCTAGGTACTGAGTCGTATACAACCCCGACCACGATGAACGATACCGCCACGCACCACACCAGTCTCAACCACTACGCCCCAGAACAAGCATCGGGCAAGGCAGCCCGGTTAGAAATCGGAGCACCTCTTAGCTCTGCCCAGGAATTGTTCCACGACCAGTTCTGGGACTGCATCGAAAGGATACCAAGTACAGAACACGCAAATATCTGGTTGGCCAATATAACGATATTTTCGCAAAACGGGGGTCAACGGGAATATTTTGGATACCAGGTGCAGATAGCGATCATGCCAGAGAAAGTGCCGGACATTGCTGCTGAGTATTTCGGCGTTAAGATAGAAATCAAGGACGGGGTCAGGTATGTTCGTTATCCGGGCGCGGGTATTGTAGAAGGGGATTCGGCAGTCATACTCCGCGAGTCTATTACACGAGACTATTCGCGTCTGTTTAAAGGTGAATTGCTCGAAGCGCACCGCGCATCTCCAGTATACCAGAGCGAGGAGGAGAAGAAGCTTAGCCATACTCAGAGCGTCTCATTGACGATATCGAACCAAGCCAAGGAGACCGGTAAGATGACGGTGTTCCTGGGGGATTGGAGAGCAGTAAGGATTCATCAAAAGTTATATGGTTGATTTCCCAGACAGCTTTACTCTTCCTTTATCTCGCCCCCTTCAATAATAAGGCTAACGCCATCCGTACCTCGCTTCAAAAATGCCTTTCCCTTGCTTCTTTCAAGTTTTTCATATTTTCCATCTTCCTTTCCAGCAGGGAATACTTTAATGACACTACAGTTCCGCCAGTATACCCATTGACCCTCCCCCTTGACCGTCCGAGGGCCAGACTTCGCATCGGCAAAAAATTCGTCATTGTCTTTGTCGGCGTCGAGATCTTGAGGTTCAAACAACTGTAATATGTTAGATATGCCCAGAAATACATAGCGAGGATGAACACACCACCATCGGGATCTGCTGTGTGGAGGATACCACTGGGTATACCCACAACTTGGGGTACTAACGTTGCGGATCTTCGTGACAGTAGTGCGCAAGGGATTTCTAAGAGTGCTCGCAGTCTAGAGCTGTGGATATTGAGACGTCGTCCTGTCCGTTTATGAAGAAATATTTGTGAAGGTGCAGCATGTCGAGAAGTGGAAACCAGGCATCGTTTGGGCCTCGACTTCGACTTGCAATGTTGAGAGCCTGATGCCAGGAGAGAAGGCAAACTGCGGGACTTAGGGCTCGGCCCACTCGAGAGAATGCGCAGCCGCCGAAAGCGAAAGTTTGGCACAGATGCTTACTGCTGAGTGTAAGTGAAATGCTGTGCGTGACAGCAGTGGTCCCCAATCAAATGATGAAGTGGTCAAATGATGAAGTGGTAGGACACTCTCGCAAGATTAGAATGACGGATGGAAAGATGGTGGGTGGAAGGGAAAGCTAGAGAGGGCACCATCAAAACCCGGGTCCACTCTTTGTCTTAGCGCTGTGGCCCCCCCCGGCTTAGGGTGGTGACAACAAGAGGAAAGCCGCGGGAGACGGCAGGTTGCATGCAGAGGGTTGCATCATGGCACCCTAGCAGGGATAACGAAAGACGCTAGAGGTTTAGGAGTTTGAATGCGGTCACGATACAGCCCCGCATGAAACAAGGTGCTGGCAAGCTAGAGGTTTGGGAATGGGAGATATGAAAATAGGCTTGGTGCATGAACAGGGGAGCGGCAGAGCGCTTGCAGACCAGATTTGGGAGTTAGGGACATCCAGGCAAAGCAAAAAGGCCCACCCAAGCGAACACGACTGCTGGCTAAACGACAACCACCTCCTCCTGATAGCCAATCGCCGTGGAACCAAGACGTGCTGGATAACTTGGTGAATAATGAGACCTAGTCCGATGGAGGAAACCTGGAGCATGCTGAATCCTGCAGTGTGCTAAAATCCTGCAGCGTGCTGAAGTCCTGCAGCGTGCTGGAATCCTGGAGCGTGCGGGGCGACAAGGTCGGTCGTTACGCCGCTTCCGTGGTCACGTCGGTGATTTTTCAAATTCAATGAGGTCTGTCACTGTGACTAAGCTTTTAATTGGCTGCAGCTCGTTTCTTTTGACTAACAGAAGGTCACCCCGCGGGAGGTGACCAAGAGACAGGTTATGGCCAGTTGGGAGCTGTGGCATGAGCCAACGTGCATGAGCTAACGTCAATAGTGAATGATGAGAGGTTCTCAGCTCTAGTAGATGGAATAGATCCTGGTCCTCACTTGTGTTGAAGCCCGGCGCTTAGATCAGGGTGACCGACCCCGGCGTGATTCATCTGGTTGTGGGTGGACACTGAGACCAGCCCCCTCGACCGTTGATGTAAGTTACAGGCTCGCGCATGGCCAAGGTGCGGGACCGAAGGAGCGCATATCTGGCTTTTCCCAGGCCCCCTGTGTTCCCTGGCCCCAGCTGGATAGTCCCAGCAGGACTACAGCCTGATGCCCCCGGCTCTGTCACCCTCCCTTGGTCAACATGGATATATTGGAGGTAACCATTGATCCAGAAGATTATGGGTGTTGACACACCCTCTGCCCGGAGCAGACTGGCGTTCTCGTAAATACCAAGTCGGCTAAGGTTCAAAAGTAAGCAGCCATCTGCCTCACTTCAACCAAAACCTGATCGCTTCAATCGCAGACACGAAGACGAACTCAAATTACTAACAGAAGCAATATTGCGAGTCGACCGTTGGGTTGTGTTGCGAGTTGACCTGCGAGCTTGTAGTCTATTCGCTACCGAAGCTTACTATTATTTTCTCGAACTTTCCATTGCTATTTAAAACAGCTTAACCCCAATATAATATTCGTTCGACTCGCAGAAAGCCATATCTCGCTCCTTTAATTCCATATAACCGAACTACGCCTCGAAATCTCTAGAGTTGAAATAAAAGAAAACCTTAAATTTATCTACCAGCTATCCCGATCGTATCCAAGCACCTCCTGCTAACACCTCCCCAACGCCTATATTATTATCGCCCCTCGGCCTTTTCATCAAAGGCACCGTCAGTCTCTTGATCCTTATTAATACCCTGAAGCAAAGCACTGCCCGGATTCAACGCCGTTCACCCAGGGGGGGGGGGCTATACTCGTTGCACTGGCAGACTAGGTTCTCGAACGTGTAGCCCAGCGTGTCGTTGTAATCCTTTCGGCACAACAGGATGGCGCGGTCGGCGGGGAGGCAGTCACCACTCAGGCCGAAAGACTGGGACGATGTGAGTATTGACATCGTCTCCGAGTCCGCGTGCTCAGCTATCATGGGCAACAACTGGTTACCCTTCAGAGGGCTGGCGCGCTTGCCTAAGAAAAATCTCAGCACCGCGTGGCTGTTGTGTATTATCGCCGTCATGAGTGGTGTGCATCCGTTGCTTGATACATAGTCCATATCGGCGCCATATTCGAGTAGGATGTCCGCACACTCGACATTCTGCGTGATGGCCGCTGAGTGCAGCGCCGTCCGGCCCTCCGGATTAGCCGCGTCGATCTTAGCGCCGAAGTGGATGAGCAGCTTGACCATCTCGGGTAGGCCATCCAAGCTGGCCGACGTGAGGGGGCTGCTATCAGCGTTTCTCATAAGCCAAGCCTAACAAGCCAATTCTCAAGCAAGTCAAGCAAGCCAAGTCAAGCCGAACTTTTCAGCGGCTCAAGTAAGCCAAGCCGAATCTCCGTAGGCTTGGCTTGGCTTGGATAAATTCTATTATTAGTACGTACCATGTGAAGCCTTTGTGAGGGTTATCGTGACGGTCATTATGGTGTTTTTTGCATAGGGTTCGGGTTTCGGACCCCGCAGAGCCGCATCGGAGCCGGTTTTTCCGATCCGACGGACCAATCAGAGGGCTGCTTTTAACCTTCTGTTTTGATTTTGATGTGTGACGCGGCACGGAACTGCATATTTGCTACTTCTTCAATAACTTCGCTATCAAATCCCTATATCCTCTCTAAAATGGACTCCTCAAGCGAGCTATCCTTCGATACTTCATTTCTAGGGCGTTCTTGTATTACCTGTACAGTAAACGTATATGTATCCCACCATATAACAAACGTCGAGTTTGGGTTACATAGTATGGTCTCAGCTGAGAAATCTCGGTTGCTAACAATTCGTTTGTCCTACTTTGGTTTTAATACTTATAGTTCCGTAATATTCGGCACTTATGGAGTCCGAGAACTTCTTTGATAGTTATGTTATGCTGTTGAGTGATGCGCAATTCCTGTCACCATCCACCCAGTCGTCGCCGCTGCACAACAGGATAAACCTATACCCATCAGTGAGCATAGACCCGTATATGAATTGTCTCTTGATTCCACCTTCCTCGCCGATCAAGCTTGAGACATCACACTTGCTTGATACTTCTAGCAACCCTCACAGCACAAGCACGACGACGGTCGACTACAACGAGGCTCGCACTCTGAAGGCAAAGGTGGCAACATGTACGGCCCCTAAGACCGCAGCCAACGCATACAGATGCGAATACCCTGAGTGTAACGGGAAAAGCTACCTAAGGCGCGAACATCTAAAGAGGCATTACAATGAGTCGGTCCCGTTGATATCCAGAGGTGTGGCGGACATACAGAAGCTGATGCGCAACCCTAGGGCTCATTCCCAAAATCCGGAAATATGGCGTTGTCAATTTTGCGAGACTCCCAAAATTTTCGGTAGACTGGACAATTTCCGTAGTCACTTGAGGCGGCACGTCAAAACGTCTGGTTTGAGCAGGATTAGGCACAACGTAGGTGCTGCTATTCTGCTGGAGGAGATGAAGAGCAAGATGAAAGGGAAAAGAAAGCGTCTATGCCCTCATTATACCGACTCTGATTGGTTGCAGCCTGTTTAGTTATGAAAAGTTGTGTACCCTCCATTAATGGTTATGCGAATCTCTGTTTTCATTTCTATAGTCAGAAAACCAGTCAACTTGCTCTATTCAAACATTGGCCGCGACACCATAAGCCGAAGTGGGTAAGGGCTGCCCATTCTCACTACCTATTAAAGTTCTCTCCAGTACACAGACTAAGTTCCCGGAACCGCCTTCTCCATCCATGCTTTTACTTGCCACCGCAACCTCCGATGGGCATTGCTCTATCTCTGGATCATGGACCAGTACGATGGAGTGCGACGGATTATGCTGCCGCACGACTGCCGCGGGAGGCCAGATCAATAATCATAGTGATATCCACCCATCATGGTATGCCGGTTCGCAGACTGGGAGTAGCACCTACATTCAACAAGACACCACTGTTCAGTCTGTCGAGGCTAAAGGTAAGACGCGTCACAGAATCATCCTTAGTGCGCAAAACTAACCTCAACTAGTCGGTCTCGAAACGGCTTGATGAGCGATCAGCGAGTGCTATCACATCAAGAATGAAGTCTCTCACCACTCGCACCCGCCACAGTCTCCTTCTCTTTGCCTTCAGCCATCACCCTGAGGAATTCCACGACCATGAACAAATAAGCGGTGTGCGGACCTCCTCTGACGAGGAAGATTCTCGCATGGTCCGAACTCCGGCCCCAGTGTATAAGTTTGTCTTAGACAACCATACTCAAATGGCAACGTTACCTACGGACCCAGAGACCCAATATAACACGCAGACCGAGGCTATTGGTCCCCAGACGGTCATATACCATGACCTGGTATGGGTTGATGAAAACAGTACTGTTACCAAGACCTGAATAAGGCGGATGATGTTGGTCAAAGGGATGAATAATGGAGAATTGATAGCATTGAAATGTTATTGAGCCTGCGCCCCATCACCAAAGTCGCCATCTAGTGCAGCGCCAAATTTTGTGGATTATAGGCAACAAGGAGCTGCCATATCTTGACTTCTTATAAGTCCCTGTATCTTTCCGCAGGTGCAGTGTTGTATTGCGCTGGGTACTGGGACAAAGTCCCATAAATACATTCCTTGTTTTGTATTTTTTGTGCGCATTGGATTTTAAGTGATCGCATACATACGCAGGCCGCGGTGCGATAGCGGCGAGGTGGCCAAGAAACGGTATGTGCTGCTCGACGCGGACGCCGTCGAGAAGATGCTCGCCCCTAGCACGATCCTCGCCAGGAGGCGAAACAGGATCACAGTGCAAAGCGTCAAACGCGTTATTCAATACGATGATTATTGCCTGAGGCAGCAGCAACGATCAGCGATTAAACTTAAAGTAAAGCTCGCATTTTAACAACTTAGACACATATTACTTCCGGTATAGTGCTGAGTCTTTTCCTCAACAGTGCCATATATCAAATAATTACAGTGAAATCTGGAAGTAGATTCATTCCCGCATCCTGCTATATGCCTCCTCTAGCAGATCTTTTGAGATCAAGCGGTCTGGGTTATCTTCTGCGAACAGTCCTTTCTTAATCTCAACCACGTGCTCAAGCATCTCAATCGCCTCTTCGATCCGCCGGTCAGAGAGGTAAGCCCTTGCGAGTGAGTGTTCTGAAGCGAGTCGGGAATCATCCTCCTCTCGCAGTGTCCTCTTGTCAACCTCAACTACATGCTCAAACATCTTTATTGCCTCCTTGATCCGCCGGTCAGAGAGGTAGGCACTTGCAAGCACTTGTTCTGAAGCGAGTCGTGAATGATCCTCCTCTCGGAGCGTCCTCTTTCCGACCTCAACCACGTGCTCAATCTGTTCAAGATTTGTAGGACTTCACGAATATACCCTTCGACAATAATTCCATATCCCTGTACTCTGATCAAAACCAGGGTGGTTTATACGGAGGAGACTACAGCAAACCATCCTGACTGAAGTCTTGGAGGGCTAATCGTAGGCAGGGTTTACCGGCCGTTAGGGACGAGTGGATTCATAACTAGGCCCATATCTGTAAATGAATGGCATTGGATTCAAGCAGTGGGATGCTGTAGATGGCTGAATGAAGTTGATTGCCACCTGTTTATCGACAATGGCCTGTGTCCGCTTGTCCCATGGTGCCAGTGTGAATGGGTTGATGGTTTCAAGGTCTTCCATGGGTATGTCCTTTCGTATTTCTGCTACTCGGTAGAGCGATGAGCGATGGAATCTCCTAAACTTCCGCATCCGGGAGGTCATGTTGTCACGGGTAGAGCGTGGATGTCTGTCCACATCTTGATTGCTCTTCGTTGGAACCGGTTTTGTGCGGGAGCAATGTGGGCCTCCGCTTCTGCTACGCTTGTTGCCACGGTCATGAATGTTCCCACGATCGCTTGTGCTCCCATCTTTTGGACTCTGTTGACAGCTCTTGCTGCTTTATAGTTGAACTCATGCATCTAGACGTTAGAGGCGTGGTCTATCGCAGGCGCGACCGTGGCTGTGAACAACTGTCTCGCTGTTGGTGGTGACAGGCCACGGAGTCTTCTTAGTTCCATCACCGCCTCCAGTCCTTTGGTGGCGGCCCTCGCGATATGTTCCTTTTGAGCTTGGCGTCCATGACCACTCCGAGTACGTTGACGTGTTCTTTAGGTTGGACCCTTCGGCCCTTGATCATGAAGGGTTCGGTGTCGGACTTGTACGCTTTGCGAGTAAAGTGAATGATCGCCATTTTGTCCGCTTCAAAAGTCGCGCCACCATTCCATGGCGCTATTTATGATTACTTCAATTCCTTCGCGGTTGCTCTGTGCCGTCGGTCCTGTGACCCACGCTGTGAAGATCGAAAGCTGCGAAATCAAAGAAGAATAGCCAGCGGAATCATCAATTAAGCGTCCCGCCGCCAGAAATATAGTCGCCTCTAAGGGAGCATGACCTTCTTGCCTGGAGCAGGAATACCACCAGACGCACAATAAGACAACTCTGCTTCAACCTGCATTTCATTTTATACGTATAGGCTAGTACCGTAAATAATTTTCCAATTCGATTCTCAATCGCTGTGAAAACGTTAGGTGACGTGCATCCGGGTTGTCGAGATACGCGGTTCTTGTGTGAGTTACAATGCTTGCTCCGCAGAAGTCGTTGATAACATCCCGCCATGCTTGCCGTAGTCTTGGCGGCCATTCATTTATTTCTGTGGCCCATATTCGCAGGAGCGTTCTTGCAGACCGCGGAAGGTTGTTTCTGTCTTCTGCGACGTTCCATAAATTAGTCAAGTGATTAAAGGTCCCTAGCACAGGGAGAAAGGACAACCTTTACGGTGTAGCCCAAGAGTTCTTGAGTCGGGCACGACGAATGTATCGTATTATACAAACTCCTCTGTCTCCCTGCTACGCGGCCCTAAGAGAAAGTACATTGCTTGGAAAGATAGAAAAATAAGCCGCTAAAAGTAATGTCTGAATTTCGATTTGGCTGATAAAGTACTGTACTAATACTCTCTCGGCTTTTAAACTCTTGATGCTCACAATGTACGGGCACCGCTATGTAGTAACCTCCGACCACGTACTTAAGCTAATAAGAGAACAAAAGCAACAACAGAGCAGACCCTCCCTGCCCACCAAGTAAGAATAAAGTACACAGATAGAAATGGTTATAGGACTGTACTTAGGCTAGACATTTTCCATCTCATGGGGAAGTACTTCTATTATGTCACAAATAACGGTAGTACTGTACATTGAGCGCATGATACTTACCAGATTTATACATTTATTGACAGTCTATAAAGGGGAGGCTTTTCTGGTAGGCTATACTACAATGTATACCGTTTCTCGTTGACAAACAGACATTCTCATAATAAAAAACACTTGCGTAATTTACGCGTAGATTCAACATGGCTCTGGCAGACAAGCGCTCAGAAAGAATCCGCTCCTTCATCTTGGGCCACAAGCTCGGAGATTCATTAACAGCACCGGAATTGCTTAAGGACGTGAGGATCGAGAACTGTATCGGATTTACTAGAGTACCTCTCGGCCTAGCTGGCCCACTACATCCTCAGGTCTTTGGTCTCATGATCTATCTCGGAGGTCAAGTGGCTCCATGATGCTTCGGCCACGCTCCCCGCGTCCTGCCCAGTCGCGATAAACATTGCTGCTATGATGTTGGCCGTGTTGATGTTCGAACCAAACTGGCCGTTGCGGATGCCTCCATCTTTAGCGATGTTTTGCATCATATACAAGCGGTCTGTAGTACACTTAAATACTGCTTCGCAAGCTTGATTGGTAATTGTTCCCCAGACAACAACTTCCACCCCCCTGGGTGACTTCACATTGCCCCACGACGCGCTCTTGTCGCATGCCAGCTGACCTTCTATGAAGAAGTCCCGGATGAAGAACTTGGTCTCATAGTTCTCGCGAAGCATATTACAAGCATACTTAGTAGCCTTAGTCACCATGTTTTGTCCGGCAGCACTTCCGCAGTGATACATACAGAAGAGGTGAACGCGAGGACCGATGACTGATGGTTCCAACTTCAAGAGCTTTACGTGCTGGCTGGTAGACCCGGCCCACTCTGCAAACATTTCCCTGAGAGCGGGGATAGCTCGCGCAAAACAGACGGCAGCTCCTGGATCGTCGAAGACGAAGACGGGGGCACGAGACATGCCATCTGCGAGGATTTCAAAATTAACGCCGCCAGAAATATTGAAGGCTTTGCATCCCCTCGAGCAGCTAGCAACAAGCGTCGGCTCACAGGTAGCAAGTGGTGCGCAAATCTTATCCATGAAGAGCGTGCCGATAGGATCAGGGCTCAAGGACTTAGAAATCATTTCAGACCGTCCTCACCGTCTACATGGCGCGTCGTCTGGCTCCAAAAGAACTGCTCTGTCCGTTGTTCGTTGCCATAGGTGTCGGTCTGTCCGTGACGAAATTTCTTATCAACCCAAGGAACAGCTGAAGTACATCAAATCTCGTTTCACTGCCGGACAGGTCAGCGCCGTTCCCAACCAGAGCCTATTGCTCCAAGACCCTCGTCATCAGTATATTTAACCGCCCCCTGCGGTGGCACGTAATTCCCCATTGCTAAAATCTCCAAGGCCGCCCCAAGCACACGCTCCGAACAGCCGCATTCCTCGCAGTTGTCATCTTCATATTCATAGCCTGCACACAGCCTGAGCTCTCTGCAATGGGGGGTTGGCTCCGCAACGTCCCCGGCCGTTGTATCCCAGTCGCTGAAATGGTCCCGTGGCTGAGAACCGTAGCGAACAGCGCCGCTGCGGTACTGAAAGCGCCAAATCTGGGTTGGTGAAGCGCCGGAATCAGAGGACGCGACGCGCCAATAGTAGACTTCACCATCGGGGAAAAGGGCCCATTTCCAGCGAGGCGCGGAGGATTGTAGGTCGGGCGGAAGCAGATCGGTGTTATCGTCCCTCTGGCTACTGTCCTCACCAACTTCTAATCCTTGCTCTTCCTTGTCCTCCTCGTCAGGATGATCAGAAATTATGCCGTCGCAATGCTCAATGCCTTTCGGCCACTGCTCTTCCACCAGCTCTACCGCCCACCCGATCTGAGCCACTAGGCCCGCAATATCCCTGCCGAGAAGGGATAAGCGTCGCTGTCTGGTGAGACAGCAACAACCGGATGACCAGAGGGCATCGGCATGCATACAAATGATTTGATGCCAGGAGTTTTAGCAAGTATTTCTGCAAAAGAAGTTCGCGCATTGTCGATAGCTTGGTTATAATACTCCCAGCTGTTGCGGTCGGCGTCGGGCAGAGGCGGGCGTGGATCAGGTGGTGAGCCATATCAGGTCGTGAGCCACTTTTGCTATTTCCGCCAACTTCAGCCAACCCTAGTACTATATTGGTGCAAGCAAGTCAATTAAAAATTGGCACCAATTGGTGCCAATTGGTCCGAATTGCTTATTTCTAATTGGTTTTGTCAATTTTAAGTGGTTGGCGTGGTTGCAGTGCTGGTCCAAACAGGCTGACTTTTGGTGGGAAATACACACTTTGCACCAAATGGTGCCAACTTCGCCTTTAAAATCGCGGTCCGCCGCGGACCACCAACACACATATATTGGCACCAACTGGTGCCAACTACGCTGGATTTGCTATAATACAGTTAGAATCCGATCCACTAGACCCTTCTTCCTCCTTTTCACACGTTCTTGCATTGTGCCCAGTCTCGCCGCAGTTGCCACAGCGTCGTTTGCTCGGTCCGCCGCGGACCTCCTCCTCCGCGCCACCAGCCATTTGAGCAGCTGGCCGCTTCCCCTTTTCCTTTTCATCAATTATTGATTGGGATTCCTCAATACTAAGTGCCCCTCCAAGCTGTACTCGCGTTCTTTTGGCTCTCCGGCGTTTAGCGAGTGCTATATTAGCCTTCTCAAGTGTACGGATCCGATCCTCCATAATTATGATCTTGTGTGCCATTGCCTGTGAACCCTTGGATAGCTGGTGAACAGCCTCTATAATTGGTGTAGGGGAGCTACCCTGATGGGTGGAGATCCTGCCTTTGATGTAAGCTGATTGCTTAATGGTTTGTTGTGCATTAGAGGGTGTTTGAGACTCCCATTGCTGGGGAGAAACAGGGACGGATAGCACTGGAGTTCTGATGCGGACATCAAGCTTAGAAATAACAGAATCCGGGTCCCAAGGCACTACTCCAGCTCCCCTGAATGCAGCCTTGATGTTGTCCTCCGTAAAAGTCTTGTCGTGGGCTGCCTTGAACGCGATGAAGAACTCGCTTTTGGTGATGTGGTTAATAGAAGCCCGGACGAAGTCGTTAATTTCCTCGCCATATGCGTGCTTCAGAGGCCGAAATAACGCGACATCCAGTGGCTGGACCAAATGAGAAGAGTGCGGAGGCATACTGATAGGGATAATCTTGTTCTCCTTGCAGTAGTGGTTGAATTCGGCGGACATATGGCTCTCGTGGCCATCAAGTATCAACATCCGGTAATCCGCCTCTCTCTTGGGTTTCGTATGCTTATTGAAGTGCTGAATCCACTCAAGGCCAGTCTTATTATCGGTCCATCCATTCAGAGTAGGTGTAATCACCCAGGAGGGGGGGAAACCTGACTCTGTGGTCCAGCTTGCAAGGTGGTAGGCGCCCTGAACGATGACAAACGGCGGGATACTCCAGCCGCTTGCATTGATACATTCAATAGCTGTTGCCCATTCCCGGTTGCCAGGCTGAATAGATTTAGGCTTTCCAACCTTGTCGGAGCGTGTAATAACCATTGACGCGGTGATTATGCCCATCATAAAGCCGGTCTCGTCGCAGTTGTAGAGGTTCTCGTCAATGATCCGGTACTTGGCCATCATATTGCGGAGGAGCCTAAACCAGTTCCCAATAATCTCTGGATCTTCGCAGAGAGCCCTCTGATAATCGTAGGGACGATCAAACCTGGTTTTCAGGCTGGGTTGCATGTCCACAAAGCGTCGAGCCCAGTGCTTACCCACTGGCTTGCCATCTCGCGACGCCAGTAAGAGGTTCGCCATATCTTCCAACCCAGAGAGTCGTAGGGGAAATCCTCGTACATCTTGATCAATAACATATTGGACAAGCGTTCGCTCTTCAATTGCATCAAGTTTATGTTTGTCGACGCGTGATTCTTGACGTGTTGGTTGATTGTTCATTCTGCGTTGGAGTGTTGCGCGAGAGACGTTGAAGATCTTTGCAGCTTCGCGTATACTCATAGGTTTCTTATCGATCTTTTTAGATTTCTGGATAGCCTGAATGGCTAGGAGTATTTTGCCCTCTTGGGATGTAGGATACATGTTTTTGTTGTTGATTTCTGACGCGTTGAATATTTAAATAGGGTGGTTAGTGCGAGACTGACGCGAAAATCAGAGACGCGACTGGCACCAAGAAAAGGTAGTCCCACCAAAACCTTATGATTGCCAGCCCCCCTGCACGCACCCTAACTCCTTTAAATTAATAAAATTAATCAAAAATAAGTAATCAAGCATAGTCGGCACCAATTGGTACTAACTTTTATTAATTATTTATCCCTTAGGGGGGGGGCTATGGTTGGCTAAAGTTGGCGGAAATAGCAAAAGTGGCTCATGACCTGATATGGCTCACCACCTGGTAAACCACGTTATGGGTTTGCCATACAAATAATTAATGTATCCACAGTGACTACATATGCTACATTACACACACTATTCCCACATACTCAGAGGGCAACAAACAAGCACTAATCAACCCAACTAAGTATTGTCTGGCACAAATAAGCCAAATAAGCACCCAACAAATCCACTTTGTTGCCCAACTAGTCGTCTATCAAAGTGCTCACTGCGACGATCTATTTAGGCTTCCTTCAGGCCGTCATTGCCTTCTACTTTGTCTGTCATCCAATTATAGAAAGGTTGTAAGAGCTCTGCAAGCGATTTTGTGAAAGCGCTCATGCCGCCCTTTAACGACTGGATTACCTGTTCAATTCCATCCATCTTCTGTGTTAACCGGTCCACTTTATGAGATACCTCCCTTGTATAATTTTCAATGTTTTGAAGTGATTGCTCGAGCTGGCGTGGGTTTGCTGCCTTATCGCCATAGGAAGGGCTTGGGAATATGTTAGATTTGCTCATCCGCTAGGAGCAAGTTCCCAGGCTTACTGTAATTCACTGCATACAGGCACCTGAATAAGGCCATTGACCCTCGTTTCGTAGTCTTCAATTTCGGCAAGGAGAGTACTGACTTTTGCTTGTAGCACTCCAATTGTAGCGTTGTTGGTGCAAGACTTTCTTGCGGACTCTGCTGCTTGAGCGTCGAGGTCTTTTATCCGCGCCTGCATCTGTGCAGTGTCCAATTGGGATCTCTTCGCCGACTCTGCGGCTTCACTCTCGGCCTGACTCAGGAGTAGTTGCAGTACTGGAGGGCTTCCGTGCTGGCCCTTTCGTTACCGAAGAAGATCACCTGGGGCCAACCCTTATGATCACGTATTTCAAGTGTACATGCAGGGTCATCTTTGTTCAGAAGCATGAACGACCAAGAACACTTGTAGCCATCTTGTCCTGTGGACGGAGGGGCGCCAAAGTAATCCGGTATAGGAGAAGTTGTGAAGAGATGAGATCAATCAATGGAGTGTATCCTGTCCGTGGAAACTTGTGGAGATCAACCCGAAGACCAGGATACTTGCCTTCTGCCTCGAAGCGCCAATCCCAATCACTCCAACGGTGTCTCTTCTCGTGCGCTGGGCGCCAGTCCTGATCCATTGGTACGCCCCACTGTGTTGTGAAGTGTTTGAAAAGACAATACGCGTCGTGCTGCAAGTCCACATAGCCATCCAAATCCACAGTCACCGGCCGTGAGCAGATGCCACTGGTTGGCGGAGGTGACCAGCACGGTTGTCCATGCATCGTTTTGATCTGGTCCCGAGGGTCCTCATCTATGTCAGACTCATCATCATCCGTCACGAGTTCAGGCTCCTCCTTGTCCCCTTCTAAGAGCTTAGCTTCACCCGCCAAGGCGTGATCTGCAAGCGGGAAGCCAGCCAATTTGCGATGGCTTAGTAACAGGTTCTCTATTAAGAGTCTTTTGTCGCACTCCTCACCTAGTACCCACATTATCCTCAGCAACATTCAAGCAATATCCTGAGCAGAGAATGAAATGGAAGAGAGAAAGAACATACATTCATTAAAAAGTTGAATTGGATCATCTGCATGTCGAATAGCCGAGATGAGTATTCCAGCCTCTGCGGCTTTGCTCGCGTTGTGTGTGACTTTGCTCTCGGTCTTCGTGGCTGCGGCAGGTCGCTTGGTGCGGTTCACTTTCGGGACCTTGAGCATGCCCCTCGGAGGTTTGGACTTCAAGATATTCGCCTTTATCCTGGCTGTAGCCTTCTGGCTGGCCTGACGTTTTGACCGTCTCTTCGCCATGGACGTAGCGGTGGTTCTGGTGCAAGAAGACTCTTAGGAGAAAATGAGACGGTTCACCAGCACTGCCACGAGCGGCTTAATGCGGTAGGATCTGTGCTACTTGGACTCCACGTCGAATGACTAAAAACGGCGCCACTAGTCTGCCAGATGATGTGACAGATGGTCTAATCATAGCACCACATTCGATATCAGCACCCCTGTGGTTCTGCCTGCAGGCTGCCAGCACACCACAGGTGCTCTTGCGGATAAGGGAATATTTTTATTTAAGAGGATTTATAAATATTGTCAGATGTGACGGGTGCTTTGGGTTAGGTGCCTGAGGCATCAATGGTTGAATCATGACAAAACCAGCCCCCTTACGGGTGGGGTCCCACCAAGGAACCAAGACAAGACATCATCACAATACACACAGTGACCACTCCATCAATTGGACCCTAATTACACGTCCCACATACCTAAAAGGGTGATAATCTGACAAATATAATAATTTTAAAAGAATTTTTAAAAATAATACTTATTAAATGTTAAGGATTCCTAATACTTTCTATGGAAATTGTCAGATGTGACGGGTAGCCAAGAGTTGTGTGCCTGAGGCATCAACATGTCCGTCATGACAAAACCAGCCCCCGAACGGGAGGGGTCGCACTAGAGAACCCAAAAACAAGACATCATCACAATACACACAGTGACCGCCCCATCAATTGGACCATAATTACACGTCCCATATACCTAAAAAGGTGCCCCAGATAATCAAATCCCAGATAATCAAATTAGCACGACGTGCGTGAGTGCGCACCCATCATTGGGAGGGGCGGGAACCTTGTTTGCGGGAGGGCAGGAAAACTTTCAACGACCGCAGAGCGGCGCTCGCAGGTCTCATTATCTTGGACACGATGCCATCTTGTGCATATGCCGGTAGGATGTGCCATCTTTTTCTGCAGCCGAACCTCGTAGTTTCAAGAAGGCCCTTTCATAGACTCACCCCAACGCCTATCCCGCCCATCTGTCACAACCAGACTCATGACCAGTCCTGTACTTCACTGTGCACCCCGAATGCCAGCCAAAAGCAGCTCGGGAATTCGACAGTCTTCACTATTTGAAACCGGTGTAATTGATCAAGCGGCCACACTTGCCTGTCCTTTCCAGAAAAGCGATCCATTCAGGCATCAAAGATGCTTCGGAGCTCTGCTGCGACGGATAATCAAAGATGTGAAGCAGCACGTCTACCGCTGCCATTCCAATCCCGAATACTATTGCGCTGCTTGTTACCAAATCTTGATACGGCTGTGAATCGAGATAGACACAGCCGGCAGAGAGTATGCCAGACTGTGGATAATCCATCTTTTCAGCAATTTATGGGTCATCGCCGGCATCTCAAAATTGCACTTTTGGTGCAGACAGACCAGACCGTCTCTCTCGCACATACACACACCCCCGCCGTGAATCCAAGCCGCATGTACATTTGCGCGGTCATCGAAACTGCACACACCTGCATTTAATTCAAGGCGGATGTGCATATGAATTTGAACCTCCTTTCCAAATTGCGCCTCGCGCTTTTGACCACTTCGGGTGATATCGGCGGAGTCGTTTTATCCAAAATCTGGTCTTGATTCAATATCGAACCTCTCCTTCATTGCTGACTGAGTCACCTGTTGCTTTTACTCCTGCCACCCCCCCCCAATTAGATGCGATTGATCTGACATCCCGTCGCTCTGCATCACACAATACACGCCACTGTGTGTCAACGTCACATGGCCGGCCGCTTCCATCATTTCGATGTCCCCACTTTCCTACTGATATTATCCGCAGCTAACGATATCTCTCGGGGTAAGCCGTTCACTTGCGTATATGGTGAACTTGTCCTGGCGGAGTGACACGCTGTAATTTTCTCCTTCGAATTTGCTGTTGAGCAGTTTCTCGAGTTTCGAGAGGTTGATGTATTGTAGGGGGATCACCTGTCCCTCTCCTTTCCCCGCGCTTCCACTTCGCGGGGACTGTCTTCTGTTGGTGCTAGAATGCTTGCTCTTACTACGAGAACTTCGTCTAAACTCCTATGTCAGAAAGCTCGTGAGTTATCTGAATATAAAGGGAAACCCAAAAAAGAGAAAAAAAAAGAATAAAAACGGGCCGGACCTCACGTACGACATGTTGAGAACGGCGGTTTTCGAACAGCCTTTGGGGTGGTTTTATTTCTTCCAGGTGCGGTTGTTGGGCTACTCGTGCCACGCCCCACTTGTTTGGAACTCGCGAGCTCGCACCAACCTAAGTTGGTGCTGGCCACCCATATAACCAGATCACCCAAATAACCACTTTTTGCGCCCTCAATTGAAACTACGTGCCTTTTCGGCCACCTTTTGATCGTGAGGCCTGTTAAAATGGAAGCCAAGATTCAGGAAGCTTTGCAGTATATTAAAGAATTTCCTAGAGCTAAAGTCGCCGCAGTTGCGCGAGATTTTGGCGTTCCACGTGGCCGACTTCGTTACCGCCTCGAGGGCCGTACCACACTCTCAGACCGCCCACCCACCCACGCAAAGCTTACAGGTCCTGAGGAGAAGGCCCTGTGTCGCTATATCGATCGTCTTGATCGTATCAATCTTTCAGTGCGTACTGAGTTTGTTACGGATGCGGCAAATACGATCTTAAAAGAGCGGTCTGGATCAGGGGATTCTCTGACTGTTGGAAGAAAGTGGACTGCTCGCTTTCTGAAGCGCCACAAGTACGGCAAAAGGCTCCAAAAGAAGATGCATTCAGATCGCCAAGCCTCTGAAGATCTAGAAAGAGTCAATACTTACTTCCAACGCCTCGCTACTATCCTAACTGATGAAGGGATCCCGCCTGAAGATATCTGGAATATGGATGAGACTGGCTTCCGTATTGGGATTGGCAAAGACCAATTTATCGTCACCAGAAGAAAGAGAGCTCACTATTTTGGGATACCTGAGAACAGAGAGTCTGCCACTGCGATTGAGTGTATCTCGGCAGGAGTGCGTGTAATCCCTGCTTTTCTCATCCTCTCAGGGCTAGTGATGTTGTACAGTTTGTACAACCTTGTTGTACGTACGTACGTACAGGAAGAAAATGTACGTACATGTACTATGTACGTACGACTGAGCCCACTATATTCCAAATCAGGTAATTTATGGGTCATGCCGTACAAGGACGGAGCTGTACAAAACTTTGCCGGCTTAACAACTCAGCGTTACTCTGCCATTCTCTCCCAATTGAACGCATCGCCAAAAAAGATGGCCCCTGCCAAAGCTGACGCTGCCTTCATTTGGCGACAGTTTATCGACCTCGGCCGCTCGAACCCCAAGAAAAGCAAGCGATACAGATGCCGTCACTGCCAGAAGGACTTTGCAGCGACCTCTGTTGGGAGGCCGAAAGGGCACCTCGCTGCGTGTGACAAATGGCAAGCTACGCAGCGACAAGAGCGCCAAGCTCGAGATAACGCCGGCTATCTTCCCTCATATTCTGAAGCTGTACAAAAGAAGATAACGGAGGTCGGAATTCAGCATATCTCTCAGGACGAGAGCCGCAGTTTCGCCTATGATGCCGCCGCTGCTGTAATCGCCGGCGGTCGCCCCTTCAGCCTCTTCGAGAGCCGTCGTTGGCGTTATTTCTTCACTCGCATCAAGCCTGGCTGGAAGCCCCCTAGCCGTGCCGTCATCACGCGAATTCTTCCCGAGTTCTATCAGGAAATCCATGACGAGGGTTTCAAACGTATTACCAGCTCGGAATGGTTCAACATCATATTTGACGCCTCCGATAATGTCTCGGGCCACAGGATCGTTAATATCTCGGTACAGGTACCAGACGGCCCGGCCTTCTACTGGAAAACACTTGACACGGGAGACGAACAGCACACGGCAGAGAACTGGGTGCGGCTGATCTGGGGAGAAATGCAGCAACTGTGCGGCGGCGATCTCTCCAGGATCAATTCTATCTGTACGGATACCGAAAATACGATGCGCTCTGTACACGACCTGCTAGGGGGATTCCCAGAGCTCTCACACATCAACTTCTCTCTGTGCGATTCTCACGGCCTTCAGCTTCTGATTAAAGATATTCTTCTTCTTCCCTTCATCGAGGATCTCTTTAACAACGTCAGCACCCTGCTCGTGTTCTTCTCACGGTCTAAATTACAATTACAAAGATTGAGAATGTGCCAGCGCACAAGGTGGAACGGAGTAACTCGCGCGCTGATCAGAAGGTACCGGTGAATTGTTAGCTGCGACTGAGAAATCGATATACTAACCTGCTCGTTCCGAACAGTATAATTACACGCTGGGGTTCCCAGTACAATTCTTTCTTCTCCCTCCTCCGTTCTCGAGATCCTGCCAGAGACTGGTCTGTTCGAAAAGATGTACGGGATGAGTTGCGATCTCAAGATTGCCCCGTTCTCCTGCCCGAAGCGGTTCGGATCATCAAAGACAGCAGCTTCTGGCTAGAACTCGAGGCTGCGATCGCTGTGCTGAAACCGGTGAACGACTTTCAACACGCTTCTGAGGCTGATGGGGCGGGAATTGCACACGTTGTAAATCGCTGGCTGCAAATCAAAAGCAAATGGGCTGAGATGAGAGAGGCTGATCAGTTCCCTGATATTCCGTGGGACGATATTGACGCTATATTCAAAGCTAGGCTTGATAAGCAAACGTACGATATACATTGGATCGCCGATGCCCTCCGGCCTGATACAACAGGTCCAAACTCGAAACTTCCGCCTAGCGTCTTTGCACGCGTACAAGAATATTTGCAGAAACAGCTGGAAAATGACGACGAGTATCACCGTGCCCTCTCCGAATTCACACACTTCCGAATGCGTACAGGCGGCCCAGACGGCTTATTCAATAAGCACAGCGCTGTATACGACGATGGCTTCAGGCCAGCAATGGCGTGGCAGTGCCTCCTCAACCAGGGCTCGATTCTGGCTAGAGTAGCTGTGAAGGTAATGAACACGCTTGCAAACTCCGTACCTTCAGAACGAAGTTTCTCTGCTGTCAGTTTCATACACACGAAAGCTCGAAATCGCCTTACGCCCATGCACGCGGACATGCAGGCCTTCATTTTTATGAATGATCGCGTATTAGATCGCCTTAAGGATCAGAAGTACACGCATAAAAAGCGCTGGGCGGATCTTGAGGAGAAGGACTGGCTGGAACTTGAAGATTCGTACCTCGAGTTGTCCATCTACGACACAAATATCAACGAAACTAAAGACAAGACTACCACCAAAAACGAGACTATGATAGGTCCAAGCCTTATCAGCCGACAAACTCGCTGTCTGACATACAATAGCCCAAGGCAACACATAGAGCAAATTGCTCGCTAGACTTTGCCAAAGGTACCATCCTGGTCGCGTTGCCAACAAGATTGTCGCTAGCATCGTAGACACGGCATAGAAGATGTAACACCAGTCGATAGTTCGCCACATCATTGCCGTCACGCCAGCAACCTCATCCGAGCCGCTGAGGTATCGGGCGAAAGGACGGGCACCGAAATATGTAAGGAACAGACAGACAGGGACCTCGATGATGAGAGCAATGATGAGGGAGACGAGAGCTGGCCGGGTGATTTTGATGATGTTTTGCTTCGTAGCCTTTGGACGGCGGGTTTCAACCCCGATCGCCTGTCTCCAGGCACCCCATGCGTGACCGACAAAAGCGAGGGAGGTCTGTTCGAGGGCTTGTACAGGGACCATGATAAGCCCCCATCGAATCGTGTTGAAAACGCCCCATGCTGTCGCATACGTTGATCCCATTGACACGATGTTGCTGACTAGCCAGAGATAAAGTGCGTTGCGGATTGCCGACTCGCTGAAGGTCAGGATGCCGGGACGAAGCAAGATTAGAAGCGCGTTGGCACTGGCCTTTGTTGTACTCCAATCCTCTCGGTTATCTCTGTCCTTCTGATACGGAATGGTGTTCCTCCAGAGGAAGTATGCCAGACCCAGAAATGCCGACGCCAGGCTGCAAGCGAGCTGGATCCCTGCTTGCATATTGACCGTGGGCTGATGAGAGCCAACATGGATCTTCGAGATGATCAGCAGATCTAGGATGATGTTAACGGTAAACTTGACGGAGTTTATGATCAACGGGACATCAGGTCGGTCGAGCGCCCTCGTAGCCGACGCAACAGCTGTCTCAATCGAAGAGCTGAATGCGCTGAACGCTCCGATGTGTACGTATGTAACGCTCACATCACGGACGTCCACAGGTACGAAGCCATCAGCAAACGTCTTGGCCCCACCCACGAATGCCAGGCTCATGATCAGGCCCAAGATGGACTGGAAGAGGATGAGGGTGTGTGTGAGTTGGAGCCGTTCTCCGAGGGTACGAGAGGCTTGGTCGCCGATGATAACCCATGCCGCTCGCGGGAGGCCTTCATTGAGGACCTCCGCGACTACGCCGATGTAGGTGTATACGTCGGTGGTTACGACAAGGGAAGAATCGATATTGGCGACCCACAGCTTCGAGAGGGTACTGTA
This sequence comes from Diaporthe sp. PMI_573, assembly GCA_021399435.1. Taxonomy (NCBI): domain Eukaryota; kingdom Fungi; phylum Ascomycota; class Sordariomycetes; order Diaporthales; family Diaporthaceae; genus Diaporthe; species Diaporthe sp. PMI_573. The sequence goes on from JAJTUP010000125.1 coordinate 120,662, forward strand.
GAGGGCAGGGAGAATGAAGGAAGCGAGGTTGAAGATGAGGGCGCCGGTGTAGGCTTTGCGATGGAATGGTTTGTAGGATGACGGCTTGGGGAAAGTTATGTTATCCTCTCGCGCCCCGACGTTAGGAGACGCCGGGCGAGCGGTCTCTTCAATATCGATTTTGGGAAGCATCGTGTAGCCTACGCGGAGGTTTACAATGAATAATGAGGACAAAAGGGCGTTGACTGCGCGATCGAGTAGTAGCAATCTCATCATCTTATGAATATCGTCACTATCTTATTCACATGCACACCATCACGGGGTGATTAGTTGATAGCGTGACAGAAGAATTTCCCATACATTTTTGCTGTACTGCACTAACCTTCAACACCCTTGCGATAGACTCCAAACCTTGGCTTCCACTAAATACCGACAAGCTCTACCCCGCACCAACGTCAGGTGCCTTACTCAGCGTCACCGCTAAATCGGTTCCCAGCAGGTTTGCGGGTCCCGTGCTCATGTATTTTCTCGGGTCCCCATGGGAGTGATGAAGCAAGCTAGTTTTTTAGACGGACGCGTCGCGATCATGCCAATTCCCGTCCAAGACCTCCTTCGTGGCGCTAAGCTTGCAAGCTTCTTCACGGAGTTGGCCAAGTTTTATGATCCAGGCCTAGCTTTGGAACAGCTAGGATAACTGGGACACCAGCCAGGTCCACTTTAACAAGCAAATACGGAGGATCCTTTTTCGGCTCCGTATCGCTGGAATGAACTTCAGCTAAGCACTGCAAGTACCTTTACTTGTTTCGGATGTACTGAACCGTGCTCAACCCCCTTCCAAGACGTCAGTGGTAGACGCCAAACTTGCAAGACTCTCCACGCTGTATGCCACCGCCAAACCCCAGTAGTCAAGTGGACTGACTGCATGTTTTCTCGTAACGCGACACGCCAATTGACGCCAAAATTGTCTGCGGTGCTGTGGTGCCCTCATGTGTAGTGTCACCCTGTTCCGGCGACCTTGTTTGGGATTGTTTGCGAGGCGGTTGGTTCGGGCGCCGTTCGGCAGTTTCGGTCCCGTCGACGCTTTTTCCGAGGTCAAAACCGCTGGCAGACACCCGAGGGCTATTTGTATCACGGGGCGTCGCCTCCGACTCCGTAGGTAAGCCGATCGCAGACTGGACTGCACGGGGCCGCATACCACCTCACCTGACACTTTCAAACGAAGAAGACCAGAATAGAACGCCCAGTACGACGGAAAGGCGGGCTGTCATCTTAGAGAAGTATTCTCTCGGCCTTCAAGTTCTAAAGCTAACTTGAAAGATTTAGCACCCATTTCGGAAACTGTGGTCACAGCGTACGTATTTGGTGGAAGTGGCGGTTGGCCAATGCGCACAGTCGGTCAAGAGGTGGTCGTGAGAGGCTTCGTAGTCAGGTTGAAGCTGCCCGCCGAGAGTAGGAAATATCCGACGCGGCTTTGTTGTCACCAAACGTGTTTTACGAGCATTTTGATTAACTCACGACAGTTTGGCAGAAGTCAGAGGGCGAGTGTTGTGCTACAAAGGTGTGCCCAACTGAAATCTTTGCTACATAGTCAGTTATACCAAGATTGAAGTAGAACCAGCCTTAGAAGCATGATCAATTGAAAGGTGTCTCCCAAACAAACTCGACTTGAATAACCCGGGCGGCATCAAGTGAGATACCAAACACTACCCTTCGTGAGGCTCCGGAGGCTCGAATAGGAAAATCCAAGGCTCCGATCAATGCCACACAACATCACATGGCACGTAGATAGAGTTGATGTTAACATGACGTCCAAACCTCGCGTAATGTTAATCAACATGGCCATCGTGTAATGTGTATGTGTACAATATTGATTTCGTTAACATCACCCCTGCAGTAGCCTAAGCCTCATCCTCCATTTCAGTTTCGTCAATTTTAAACCCCATTACAACATCCCCAAAGCCCCCTGTAGTAAACTCCTCGGCCTCTTCGTCGCTCTCCACCACTGTATGGCCATTTAACCATGCTGTGGCCTTCATCTTCATGGTTTCGTCGTCATCACAACTCTGCAGATTCACCAGTTCCTCCTCCTCCTGAATCGACAGCAGCAAGGGGTCAATCTGTTAGATCAGGCCTGCGCGATACCAAAATCGAAGTACCTGACACATGCTCACAATTTCTGCATCAAGAACTATCCTATATGGCAAGACCATTCTGCCAGATGCTGAGAATAGCCTCTCACACTCTGCAGACATGGCCTAGACCGTGAGAAATCAAGAGCCATCCGAGACAGACGGGGATATCTATATCGCCTCTCATGCCAGTATGCAACGGGATCTCGGGTCTCGACATACTCGCCGTCATTAGCACACCAAGACTCGTACTCGTCGCCAGAAATTCGCCGATTCTGCTGCTGGGGCTGCTTTCGACTGTCGTTATGGTCAAACGGGTCGAAAACTTGCGCCTTTTTGGAGGCGGCGCTTCCTCGCCGTCATAATCATCAGCCACAACGAGATCTGAATAGTTTTGCTGCCAAACTGCCTTCACCATGGTCTTCGCCGTCGAAATCCAAGTCGGAGTCTGCTCCCATTGCTGCTCAAACCATGCCCAGCCATAAGAGGGATGGAGCGCCAAGGCCGTGTAATAGACAGGTGTTTCATCGAGTTCTTAGATGGTCAGCTTTGGCCATATAGCCACCAAGATAACTTACTATGGTAGTACTCGTCCATCTTCTGCCATGCTAAGTTGATACCAATCCTGAATTGGTCAGGATCGGGAAAGTCCTCGGCCTCGGCCTTGAACTTTTCAAGCTTGGCCATAAGCCTCTCAAACCCTAAGATGACATCCCATATGTTGCCGTAAGAGCCGACAAATCCATGCTTGCGTTTTCGAACTTGGCCATCACCCTCCAGAGTTTTCACCACTGTTTCAAACTCTGTTAGGATCTCCTCGAGCCGCTGGAGCACATCCCAGTCATTTCGAGACAGCTGTGATTCATCTCTGATGATATGAGGTACCTTAGCACCCTTCCTGACTTGCTTGGTGCGTTTGGTCCTGTTCTCATCCTCCCACTCCTGCTTGAATTTGAGGATGGTGAGCTCGAGGTGTCTTCGAAGTTTGAGCGCTCGACGGATCATGTAGAGCTGCGAGAGCCAGCGCGTGTCGCTGTCTCGAATGACTTGGAGTGGTTTTCTAGCTCGTAACTTGGCCCTTGATGCCTTTTTAATATCATCGGCTTGGATGTCTCGGAGTAGATAGGATAAGCGTTGCGCACGATAAATGTGATGCACAATATTATGCAGCTTGCCCAAAACATCTTAGCGAAGGAACCCAAGATTCAGGGTAGTTGACACACCAACAGGCCCTTTCTTCAACCACCTTTCCCATTCGACATCAGATACGACACTGGCACCACTGAATGGGTCGTCCAGCTCGAGAGCATCCGCACACTTGCCGAAAAGAAGGGCTTTCGCTGCAAGATTGAGGGTATGGCCAAAGCAGCGCACGCGTCGGCGCTTACCCTCAAACCCAATGAGTTCACCAAGCGAGTCCATTGCTGTATCGTTATTGGGAGCATTGTCGAGGGTTTCACCTATTCAAGGAACACGGTATGACAGACCCGTCCGGAAAGAGAGAGCAGTCAAAGGTGAAGAACTGAGTGACCGAAAAGACACCATCTCACAATATTATTGCCATGCTTGGCCTGGATGTTTCCAAACCATGAGAGCAGGTGATTGTAAACGCCTTGATTAGACGCTTTGATCTGTGATCTGTTGCAGGACTGCATTGTTGACAAAGTTCCCGTTTTAGCGGCTAGGTCAACAGGGGCCATCGATTGGGATCAATTACCAAACCTTATCCCGCCGACTAACGAACTCGAGGAGGGCAAAAATGTCCTTGCCATCGTTTGGCCACACGAGAATGCCTCTTCTTGTGAATTTCGGGACAATATTGCAGAAGGGACGTCTTCAAAGGGCTGTCATGGTCACCACGGCTGCGAAGCGGCATAGAAAACAATGAGACTCATCCTTGGACTATCTAGCACGTCAGGATAAACATCCTTATCTACACGTGGGTGACTATACTTTTGAAAGCTCGGCCAACGAGGCTAGTGATTGTCCTGGAGCTCTCAACCTGCATATTCTGAGGTTACCAGCAATGACAACGTTTTTAAGCAGGATGTACAAGGCGCAGAGGGATGGAAAAAGGCTACGCTGGCCGAGAAGGCAGCTTTCGAGAAGAAGACCATAGCGCTGGGATTCCATCCTAACAGCAGGCAGGTTGAATTGCCTATTCCCTGGTGGTTTTTGCACTTGCAAATGGGTGCTTGCCGTACGGAGCAGTGTCCTGACTTAAATATCGCATCTAAGGCGAAAGCAATCTTGTCAATAGTGCTAGTATACTGTTGAACCTCTAGGCGAAGTCTTGGATTCTCTTGGCGAATCCTGGCAATTTCATCTTCCCGTTGATCTCGCTCTGCTTCAAGTATCCGTGTGCGACTCAGAAGTCCTTCGTACAGCTCTTTAGGTATCGTGGGTCCCGCACTTAGCATCGGCCGATCATGGAGGCGGGCTGGTGGTACAGGGCGCCTCTCGGGTACTAGTGGTGTTGGGGGCAACGCCTTTTCACGAACATCACCGGCGGACTAGACGAACTGGGCAGCAAGGCTCATCATCGTGTCAGATCCATATTTTGGGATCATTCCAATATCATTCCAATGGAACCATTTTGCCGCGATGAGTTTGAGATAGGTGGAGCGTCCAGCGGTGTTCAGCTGCCTGGACAAGGGCCGGATGGTATTATGGCGCGAGTCCCACCGTGTGGAAACAAAACGCCCAGCGCTGGTAGTCTTCGTGAGGCTCGTTTGAATTCCGATGTGTATGGCATTGCCCGACGTCGTTAATCAAGGTCGTGTCGAGCTCATACACCTCGCAGGTGCAGTCACTGTGCTCGCCGTCACCCGTAAGAAGGAAGGCGTGGACCTTGCTGGCCAGCAGCCCGATGGCGTGGCGCCGTTGGTGCTATCTACTTTTATTTGAAGTAGGTGAGTGATATCTACGCTTAGAAGCCCACGGATTCTTTTCCAGCCATTACTACAATGACCTCGTCTTGTTTTTTTTTTTTTTTTTTTTTTTTACTATCGCCGTTACTGTCGCCGTCGTCGCTGCTAGTAAGCTCACCAGCTGTTAGATTTATGGGAGACAGCTGGTTGATAACTAGTCCTCTGCGCCCCTATCTGTGCTGCCTGAAACAAGGACGGGCTTCCGTTTGGTTCTCGAACCTGTCAGTGACCGCGACCAAAGTACATAAGCCCGCTGTTGGCTCCCTTTCCCCCCTCTCCTCGCTGGACACGGCACTGCTATTAAAATCTTCTATTCATCATGCAACCTCTCATCAACGAACTAGCGATCAATTTCCTCAATGCCAGTCCTGACACTATATTCGCATACATACTGGGAGTAGACCCTGACAACGGCAATCAAGCCTTCTACCAGAGCAACTTGGGGTCTGTTTACTACCCCAAATACCTTTCAGCTTCAAATGGGAGCCTCTCCGGGATAGACTCGAAAGCGAATGACCTGATAGTCACCGTCCCACCCAATACCAATACACCCGTCACTCTGAAGACATATCTCAACTCGGGCCGCATCTACTTAGCCACTCAAGAAATTCAATTTTTCATGGATAGTTCGAATCACCTAGTGGAGCCATCTCCGGTTTCGGACTCAGACCCTAATTATGGGGTGAAATGGGGAATCACTGAACTCACGTGGTCAGGCAGTGGACTTATTACAGATTTGTCGTACGTTGATCAAGTTGGCCTACCGATAGGTCTATCGGTCCAGTCCGAGGATGGAGTGGAACTGAAAAGCCCCGGGCTGCCATCGGACGGGGTTGAATCTATCTGCAACCAGCTCAAGGATATAGACCCAGCTTGGGGTTCCATGTGTGTATATGATGAGTCCGGCAATGCCTTACGTGCATTAGCACCGCAAATCTGGCTTGCTTATAATACCTGCAGCAATTTGCAAGGATACTACGACCCGTATATCCAAAAGGTGTGGGAGAAGTACTCGGAGGCTAATCTAACAGTCGATACCCAGATCCATGATGACGGCCCGATGGTAACCTGCCAGGTGGACGACAGTGAGCTGCTGTGTGCCCAAGATGACGGAAACAATTTTCGATACCAGAAGCCAACTACGATGGATATTTTCGGATGCAGTGGAGGGCCATTCACAACTCAGGCTCAGAATGAGCAACACATGCGGACATGGCCGCGTCTCTGTGCAGCCTTTGTGCGGTCAACACTACTTCTGGATGATGGCGATGTTACTCCAGGCCTTAGAAGCTCGTCCTATTATGCAGCAGATATTACACACCAGTTCGCTCGAGTAATTCATACCAATCTCCTACCTGACGGCACGGGCGGGGCATACACCTTTCCGTTTGACGATGTTGATGCCGGTGGGGAAAATGAGGCTGGACTTTTTACTGTTGAAAACCCATCGTCGATTGAGATAACAATTCGCTAGGATGGTATATGTATAGGTTTCTATGGAGTTTCGCCCTGAGACTATTTCTCGGAATATATGTCCGTGCGTGCGTGTATACCTATCAGAGGTGTTCCTTTACTGTTGTTCTCCCCTGTTGCCTCATTCTAATGGCTTCTGACCATGAGCAAGTCGTGCTAGTCGCCTCTTCTTTTTCTCACCCAATCATAGTTCACAAAGCTTTGCACCCTTTGTGTTTTTCCCCGCAAAGAGCCTTAACTATTTTAAATGTCAATTCAAGCAAGTAATTAATAACGGTCTGTCGGAAGCACCCTTAAATAGCCTAACCTGCAATATAAATACTCTGAGTCTGGCCTTGCTCCCTCGGGAGTCCTCATTTGGTATAGAGCCTGGCTGGTGATAGACCAATTCATTGCCATTTGCTTGGAATTTGGTCTCAAATATTCGGTCAAGATGGGTCATAGGCAGAGTGGACCATCAATCAATCAACGTCAACATCACCACAACGTTGATGGAGTTGACGCTTTACGTAAGCACTTCATCAGTTGATTGAGTCAACGGCAGGGAAATATTGATTGAATTGACGTTGATTGAAGCCGTTGAAACCCCCCTGCAGTTGAATTACCGTACCTAATCATCCGCCCCACTGTCAACCCCTTGAGCTTCTTCTACTTTGAGCAGCGTCTCCAGCCAGCCGTCGTCTGTCAACACCTCGTCTAAACTCTCCATAAGGCCGGCGCGTAGCCACGATCGTAAGACCTGGATAAGCCCTATCGTACTCGCGTCGAGCCGGCTGCGCAAGGACGTCGCCATCAACCCAACGGCGGAAAAAAGCCTCTCGCATTCTGCGCTCATGGCCGGCACTGTCATGACGTCCAGGGCCATCCGTGATAAACGAGGGTAATCTGTCGCCTTACTGATCCAGTACTGAAGCGGATCTTCGATATCTGAGTCGGTAGCGCTCACATCTAACTGCCAACGGGCGTACTCATCCATCGTGGGCTGGTTAGGTGCTATCAGCCGGCCAACTAGAATGCAAGGCCATGACCGCCTCCGTCTTCGTGATGCAGGCCAGGGCTATGCTGGTTGGCCGCCTGTGGAGGCTGTTTATTGGCTATTGGGTGGCTTGCGCCACTTCTCGTTCCGCCGCGCCCCTCTTGGATGCATCCTGGGCTGCCTGAGTGACGACCGAAGGCGGAGGGTGTCTGTCTGTCTGTCCGTCTGTCTGTCAGCTTCTTCGGACGGGACAGACAGCCTTGAACAGCAAGTCCCGAGCGGACGAGGCTTGATCAGGATCAGGAGTCATTCCGAGTCCTGCATAGGTAGTTTTGTTGAAGAGTGAGAAGTAAATTGGTGTAATGAATGATTTTTGATGCGACATGTCTTCTCCAGGCTTTGGCTTGAGTCCTCCGATGATGAAACCCAAAGGCAGAGAGGAACGTGTTGCGTGTGGCCAGAGACCCAGAGACCTGAGGTGGGAGGGCTATTCCCATCTGGGCACTAGCTCTCATGGTGCCACCCAGCCAGCCCAGCTCCTGCAGGGTTGCAGTGCTACCTCGCCCGCGCGCTCATGAGTGGCTCTGAGTGGTCCAGATGCGGAAGTGGTGGGCCCACTCCTCCAGACGGGCCACGGGCTTTTTGTGGGTGTTCTGGCCGTCGCCGGCTTGACTCTTCGGTCTCGTCACCGTCAGAAAACCACCACAGACCCCCGTCCAGCCCGCCTACGCTGCTCTCCTCTCCCTCTCTCCACCAAGACTCTGCCCCGATCACCAGAGCAAACAGACCGTCCGTTTTCGACAATACTCCCTCACCGGTACCAATCCACTCCCTCACTGCCCACCACCACCATTCGACTATTTGCTCGTGTTTCTCCCCCCAGAAAAACGAACAAACAATCGAATCAAACACACCCTTCAAAATGTCTTGTTGTCCCATCACCTTCGTCTAAATGGCTTTCAATGTTCACACGAGCCATCAACCAACCATCAGCAACCAAAGCACCCGGCTCTTTCTTCTCGGTCCCTCCTTTCTCGGTCTTTCATTCAGCCCAAATACGCCTTCGTCCTTATCGCATTTCCTCTGACCAAGCAGCTTCTACGTGATACCCCTTTTGATACCCACTTTCCATTTCTGGCGTCATCGGAACACCAACAACACCACCACCACAACACGACCTCGCAGACCATGGACGATCCTGCCTGCGCTTGGCCCTTTTGGAAGTTTGGCTTGCAAAAGGACGACCTCACCACTACTTTGCACGACCGGTTCAACACCATCCCCTCGGCCATCCAGGATCCAGAGGCATTCCACCATGATGTCTATGAGCTCTCTACCACAGCTTCAACCCTCGACGAGTTTGAGCGGCTGATGGAGGAACGCAAGAAGTTGCGTTCTGGAGGAATTGAATGGTAAGGGTTTGCGGATGTAACAGGCAAGGAGGTGGACCTCGTTGACAATCAGCTTGACAGGCATGTTGGAGGATGCAAGTTTCGAGATCATCGGCAACCCCTCCCTCATCGGCACCGAGCAGTGGCAGTACGCCATCCAGCTCTTTCGCACAAAGTCACTGGACTCGCTTGTCCGATACTTCTCGTCCTACCTGCCTCAGGAACACCCTTGGCACCATGACAGCGGGTCACCTATCAGTAGCACTGGCAGTTCGCACCTTGCCATCTTCGACTGTGACGGGCCCATGTTCTTCGACGAGCCCGAGGAGGACGACACTTATTACACCAACGAGCACTCTCAAACCTTCGACATCACAGACATCTCTGTCGACCAGCCCACACGTTCTACGACCGTGCGGTCCGAGGATTCTGGCGTCTCGGTCTCAGAGCGTGTCCAACAGAAACATAAATACGACGCCCGCACCTCCCACCGGGCAATGTCCTTCTCCGAATCGGAGTCTGAGCGTATACCCGCAGCCATGCACGATTCAATGCCTGCTCTCCACGATGACGACGTCACATCCCAGTCCGGTGACCCAGAGACTCCATCCACGTCCATATCTGACTTGTCAGATGTTGACGAGCCTCAAGGGAAGGACATGATGGTGACCAGGATTGTCGAGGACGATGCTCACAGCGAATATCTCTCCATATCTCATGCTCAGCTTTCTTCGATGGACTCGATGGAATCCGAAACCCCAACACCCAAACCCGAACATACTCGATCACCTGCGGCACCATTTTTCGACACGAAGCTATCGCCACTGCGGGCTCGGAGTCTATCTTCCAGCCGTACATATCCCCATCACGCCCACCCTGCCCACGAGGATTTTAGCAGACAGCACTCGACGACCCGACAGTTGCGGCGGAGGGTTACACAGCCTCGACCCGTCAGCGACACAGATACGAATCGCGCGGGAGGTCTAGTCGGGTCCAGAAACCTACAGTTGAGTCACGGGGTATCCGTCAGCGAGGCAGGAGCATATAGGTGCCTAGGTCGTGTGGATTGTCACCGTAGTGATGGTGACCATTGGTGATGGGCCGGTGGTAGTGAGGAGGGCACCAAAGCCATGTGCGCTATGCATGGGGACGCCATTGTACATACTGTCATGACTGTCGCAGAAATATAATGTGACGACTACCACCCTCGTGGAGGTAGTCGCTGACGGGCTGGGCAACAATGAGCACCACTTCGTCGTCTCACATGTTGCCACCCAAGTTCTCTCTTTTCTTTTAGCGCGTGCTCGCCATACTCGAAGTTTGGGGTGACCAGGATTCTGTGTACATTGACTAACGTGTCTACTACCAGGCCTAATATGCTTGTGCTCAGTGAAGCTGAAGCACAAGTGATACCCGATAGTGCCTTTTTTTCCACGTCGCGCAACATGTTGGTACGATTCTTCTCAGACTTGTCAACAAATAAATGAGTTCAAATAAATTCAAATAAATCCAAATCCAATCAAATCAAATTAAGCTAAAACGAATTCAAATCAAATCAAATCGCAGGGGCCGGATTTATTTGGATATCTGAATTCATTTAGATAATATGCTAGCCAATCACCGCGTGTAACCCGGGACAAGTTGACCCACTCTCGGCCAACACGCGTCGCGCCCATCGCGTGTGGAATTGCCTGAATTAGCCTCCGCTCGCGGCCCCGCTCCGGTCAGAATTGTATCCATCCTCTCGCTACAATGGTTCATTCTAAGAGTACCGATATCTCAGCAGCGCTGATTTATTTCAAACACCTCCTTCTATCGCCAACAGCGATCCCTATACGGCGGCCGGCTTCAATCGATCCGATGACAATAGAGAAGCGACAGAGGACACTTCTTCCTCGGCTGGTCACTCGGCGTACGAAGGCATCAATTGGAATCGCCTTCCA